>MDKJ01183903.1:0-47759 GCA_005239525.1 Nicotiana knightiana
GGGCGACACTGGAGACCCCTGGCGTTTGGGCTCTAACGCCCCCCTAACGCCAGGGGGGGCCTGTCCTTATGGCCCTAACGCCCCCCTAACGCCAGGGGGGGGCTGGATTTATGGGGTAAACACCCCCCTAACGCCAGGGGGGGCCTGGCTTTAGGGGGCAAACGCCCGGCTATCGCCCGGGCGTCTCCTTTTGCGTATTTTTGACGTATTTGCATCCCTTTAGCTCCGTTTCCATTTCCAATTCACCTACACATAAAATAAACTCCATTAAGCACATAACAAGTGTAATTTTATCATTAATGCTCATAAAATGTAAGGTATATCACATGTTAAACTATGCAATTTAGTCTCGCATCAATAATCCTTAGCGACAGATTATTTTGTTTAGCTACAGAATTTGTCCGTCGCTAAAACCTTGTTCTTCAGTAGTGATTGTGCATTATATTGTATCAAATATATCGTCGACGATCATTTTCGCAAACGACATAACTTGTTGAGATCTCATCACTTTCTTTATTTTCAGGTATCTGAACTTCTTCGGGAGTTTCATGAAATGTTATGCCGTGGGCTCTTCTATAGCTTATTTTCTCCTTATTATGATCATTTTGAACATTTTATCCTATCTTTTTCAAGGAGTTTTACCTTTGGAACCGATTGGTCTACCACGCTCCATGTGTACAGTAAACTCCATACTTCAGGGACTTTAGTTTTAATAGGAGCATTTGCAGCTAAAATATTATATTTAATTTTGGATCAGCAAATGCTTTTGGCATTTGACTTGAATTATCTTCTGAGTGAGGATAATACTAATGATAATTTGATTCATATAACATATTTTTCAACTGCTTATTCCACCCCCCTAATGTTAGAAAATCTAACATATATCTCAAATCTTCTTTGAGAAACCTATCTTTGTGCTTTGTGGTAGAGAAATTAATCATATACTATGCATCAAAAGTTATTAGATAGTTAAAATATTTAGTTTCTGATCCTAAACCAATTGTGAGAGAAGGGCTTATCATATATTGTTGGTCTGGTTTATACAAGTGCTATTGTATGCAATTTAGAAAATCTTAGACCAACACATGAAACTTTGTTCTCATAAGCAATAGTTTAGCCATTAATAGGAGGTATTCAGTGCTAAACTAGCTTGGATATAAACCACCATATTCAAGATGAATTATCTTGATTTCATAATCTAAAAATTATGCTCTTAACTGAGAAAAGCAATTTCAAATGCCAAACTGCAGGTTGACGATAAACACACATGGTTATCTCATATATGCATGTATAAGTGGTTCACATGGTAGGTGAATGGGCTTATATTCACCTTTTATATATTTCAAAATTCAGGGATCTTAGTCTTAACTTTAGCTGGTATAATCAATTTATTATGAGAATAAGCAACACAAGAGAATTCTTGAAGAATGTTCTAGTTATTCAATATATGCTTATTGAATTCTCAAATAGCTCATTTAAAAATGGCAAATGAAAACTTCAAGTTTTTCATGGAAGGTGCTATCTCTTAGTAAACTTTTGAATTAGTAAACTTCTAATTTACTGTGGTTACTTTTGTATTAGTGAATTTCTGATTTACTGTAGCTACTTTTGCCTCAGTAAGACTTCTGATTTACTGTGACTTCTTTTGCATTAGGAAACTTATGGTTTACTATGATACATAAAATAGTACAAATTGAAGAATAAGGCGGTTCACTTCCCACATACATATTATTTTAGCCATTTGATTGTGGAAACATGAAAATTTTCAATCTTCCAATCATTTGTAGTCTCAATATGATAGTCATTTGTATTAATAAACTTCAGGTTTACTTACAACATATATTTTGACCATAATCATATAATATGAATGACATATTTGTATATAAGCTCTTCGAGAGCCTTCGTTTATTATCCACAATCTAATATTTATCAGACACTATTGGTGTCATGTGTCTTCTAGTCAAACAATTAGCTCTTCAGGAGTTGTTGATACACTTTGTACTATCAATTATTGTTCAGACACTTCTGGTATCATTAGAGGAAATTATAATCAAATAAACAATATAAAATAATTATTTAAGCACAAGAAAATACCTCTTCGTAATATTTTCCTACTTCAGGAAGAAATTTCAATTGTGTTACTTCTTCAGGAGCAAATTTAAAATACAAAATATTGTGTATATATCCCCTCTTCTGGACGTGAATTGTAATATTTTTACATCAAAAGTGCGTTCATATTTACGAGCTTTATTAATATTGTCACATTCACTTCAGGGAATGGATTAATATTCAGCAAAATTTCTCATCCTTCTGGGAATGAAACATAATTATTTGAACGTGCATTAATCACACCAAATTGTGTGATGGCTTAGAACCTCTTTTAAGATAATAATACCTCTGGAGAAAATCGAGGCATGCAATTAATATAGAGAAATTTTCTCTAACTTATCTTCAATTATAATCATAGGAAGCCTAAATTATCACTTCTGGTGGTCATAGGCATATACCACTTCTGGTGGCTAACTAAATTTAGTTACAATGAGATATATGAAACATAACCACTTCTGGTGGTTGTATATTTCTTGCAAACTCTGCTGGAGTTTAAGTGGATCTAACAATGTTATCCACTTTATAATCCTTTATTAAGATAATTAGGATGAAAAAAAACTAAAATAGGTACTGTATACGTAGCATATAACCAAGAAAGCGATGATAAAGATATTAAACTAAATATAAGTAAAAGGCTCAAATTACTTTACACAATTTTGGCCACTCCAGACATAAGTGATATCCACATCACTACCGCCAAGAAGAAAAGCTCATCACCTTAAGGACAATCTGCCTTATGATGCTTGGGATGAAGAAGATCTAACCACAGACGTAAGAGCGTCACCTTACATTGGAGAATACTGAAATAGAAATTAAATTCGAATTAAGTGCTCAAAATTGCAGAGTCTCGTGCTGATAACGTGTTATAAAATAAAAACTGTAAAGTCAACCGAAGACAAGTATAGAGAGAGATTTATATATTATTCAACTTCAAATCGAAGTACATAATGAACTAAAAACTCCTTTATTTATAGAAGAAAGGAAGTAGCTATGAGGTTTTTCTTCCGCTGCTTGTAAGCTGTCTGCATGAGCTGCTCGCAACCTAATTGTTTAATAAGAAGTTGCTGCAAATCATCTCATTGAGTTGCTTGCAACCTGCCTGCATCAGCTGCTTGTAGATAAATTTCAATAAAGTACTAAATGAATAATCTTTTTCAGAAAGATTATCTATAGCGAAGTAATAGATGGACATCTACAATATAATAGTTTCATAACAGAATATGAATTTAGAAAAAGTTTGGCTTTTTAGTGTCTCGAAGTTAAAGAAAGTTTTGAGTTGGGGAGACTAAAGATTTATGAATCAAAAGTTTCAACAAAATTATAATGTACTAGCCACCTACCAGTGTAACAAAGCATGTAGGCATATCCTTCATAAATATTTTTTGGTTACTCCCTCTGTTTTAGTTTTAAAAAACTTAGACTTCTTGTGCTTCTATAGCTAAATAACTTGTATTAGCATGTCTACAATAACATCAAAAGAGATTCAGTGTAATCCCATAAATAGGGTCCAGGGAGGGTAGTGTGTACACATACCTTATTCTTCTCTTGTGAAAGTAAAGAGACTATTTCCGATAGACCCTCGGCTCAAAGAAGCATAGTCACAACAGGGTTGAAAGTAAAATATGATAGTGTCGAAGCCACCAAAAAGAAGCAGAAACAATAACAAGATAATAAGATAACTGAAACAAAAGAAGTAATAGGTAGTAAGAGAAACTAAGAAAAGGAAATATGAGAAAAGTACTAATACTACTGGTATGAAAAAGAAATGCGCTCAACTACTTACTAATCATCTACCCCAATTTTCGACTCTACTATGACGACCTGATAGGTCATTTTGAGTACTAGAATTAATTTGTGTGTTTTCAAGTCCTCTCATAGCTTCATTTGATGTTTATTGATTTGCGTGTGTGGTCCGTGTCCTTTTCCTAAAAGTTTTTACGTAAAAGTTTTAAGAAAAAGTGATTTTTCACTTTAAATGAAGTTTGAGTTGACCCCGATCATTGTTTCTGGTAAACAACCTTGGATCAGTATTTTGACGATTCTGATAGGTTCATATGATATTTTTGGACTTGTATGCACATTTTTTAGGGATTCGTGGTGACCCAAGCGTGTTTTGGAGTATAACGTGAAAGATTTTGAAAAATGGATTTTTAAGTTGAAATGTTGAGTTTTGATGATCGATTCATGTGTTTTGATACTATTTTGATGATTTGAGTTCGCGAGTGAGTTTGTATAATATTATTACACTTGTGTACATGTTCGATTTGGAGCCCGAGGGGCTCGGGGAGTTTTGGATGTGTCACGGATGGGTTTGGAACTGCTGGTGCTCTTGTTGGTGCAAAGTTGCAATCCTCGCATTTGTGAGAACCTGATTGCAATTGCGAGCCTTGCATTTGAGATGTCAGGCTCGCAAATGCAATAATGGTCTAGGGGCTGACACTTCGCATTTGCGAATTAGGTATGTACTTTTTTGAATTGAGCTGGGATCGCATTTGCAATTTCAGAGTCGCATTTGCAACACAGTGCATAGTGAAGACAACTTCTCATTTGTGAAGCATTACTCGAATTTGCGATGGAGGGGCTCTTCGCATTTGCTAGGTTTATATCGTATTTGTGACTTCTGTAGGCTCGATGCACTGAACGTATTTGCGATCGGTGTTTCGCATTTGCGAACATCATAATTGCGAACAAGAGTTTGCAACTGCGACGTCTACAGCTGAGTAAAAGATGGAAAAGTCGAGACTAAGCTCATTTTACACAATTTTTCAAACTCCTCTAGAGGAAATTTTTAAAGAGGATTTCTTTCCAAATTTATTTGTAAGAACTTTAACTAGTTTTCAATCAATTTCAACTACTTTTACATGAATTTTATCATCAAATCATGAATTTCAAGATAGCAATTTGGGGGTTTGGGTAGAAATTAGAAATTTTATAAAATTGAGATTTAGACATCAAATTAAGGTTGAATTTTGAAACAAATCACGTATCCGGGATCGAGGGTGAATGATTAATCGATATTTGATTTGTGTCTTGGATTTTGACCAAGCGGTCTGGGGTTGTCTTTTTAAAAAATGATCAAAATTGAACCGTTTTCATTCGTGGATTGTTTCTATAGCTTGTTTTGAATTGTTTGATCGATAATTGGCTAGATTCGGTTGGTTTGAAGGCTTGTTCTAAAGGCAAAGTCGTGATTGATTGTTGATTTGGTTAAGAAAAGAGGTAATTATCGTGGTTAACTTTGACTTGAGGTAAATAACACTTGATTGGTCTATTAGCTATGTGAATTATGTCTGGGGATGACTTATATACATGGTGACGAGTACTTATGTGATGTTATGGGTTAAATCATGCAGGTGGAATTACCTTATTTGTATCATGTTGTTTCACTTACTATGACTTCCATGCCTTAGATAGATCAGTTTTCATGTTTATTGCTTATGTTAGAATTGTTGCAATATTGAAATTTGAATTTGCTTCCCACCTTGTGTGATACTTTAGGTTATTGTTGTTGCTTTGTGAGGAAGAGTGAGAAGAACGAAGGATGTTGTCGTGCCATCATTGCATATTTATATCATTGATTGAGTGATTGTGAGGATAAAAGCACGAAGAGTGATGCCTCACACATGATTATTTATCATGAGAGGTTAAAGCACAAAGGATGATGGCGTGCATATGCATTTCTATTATGATCACGTGAGGATGAGAGTAAAAGCACGAAGGGTGATGTCGTGCACTTGCATTTATTTGATATGGTGAGAATGAGAGTAAAAGCACAAAGGGTGATGGCGTGCAAGTTTATATTTTACTTGATGTTGGAAATGTGAATTTTGACTCGGTGGTTTCATTGTCATATTGGAAAGAGGTTTATTTCATGATTCCTTATTTGTTGTATCTTTCTATTGTCCCTTACTCCTAACCCTATTATGTTGTTTCATTTGACTCTTTACTTGTTATTATGTTATACACATATATAGTTGTACAAGTTTATTATAGGGGTCTTGTCTTAGTCTCGTCACTACCTCATCGAGATTAGGCTCGACACTTATAGAGTATATTGGTAGCGGTACATAGAAGAGATTGCTCGGATCTGGTCTATCAAGGAGACTTGAGGTAGAGCTGCTCGGTGTTCCCAGTCAGTGAAGTCCCATTCTATCTTGTTTTATAGTTTATCTAGTTTCAAATAGTTGTATCTCATTTTAGACTATATTTGTAATATTTTAGTCGCTCATGTACTTATGATTAGTTTAGATCGCGTTATTTATGGATTCATTATATGTATTTTAGAGTATCTTAGTCATATTTTGCCTTTAAATTATTTTTAAAAAATTGGTAAATTCTTTAGCTAATGTTGGCTTGCCTAGCAAGTGGATGTTAGGTGTCATCACGACTCCGTAATTAGAATATCGGTTCGTGATACACACTCCTATCAAGGATCATATCCTGGATAATATGAAAATGTATCATGTCCTTCCATGATAATGTATTTAAGATTACAAATTTTAAAATCTCAATTTTTTTCCTAAATGGCGTGATCAATCAAACATAATCACTTTAAAAAACATTATGAGGTAGGGTTTATAATAAGTCATACTTAGACGACCCATGCATTTGTGTTTATCCATTAACTCGTTATTAAGGACAAGATAAGAATCCTATAAACTTGACAATTTTCACTTTTTCACCCTGGCCCATCTCATTATCACAAGAGATTTTTATCTTCCTATGCTATATATGAAATTTTACTACCCTCCATAATCAATTTTTAACTTAATTACATGGGCATATACAATTTACCAATTTTATACAAATTAGTATTAATGAGTATCCTTTTATATTAAGAACTGAATAGGGAATTCACATCCTGCTCTCTCTCTCTCTCTCTCTCTATCTATCTCTCTCTATCTCTCTCCTTGTCTGCTCTTTTCCTAATTTTCTTCCTTCATTTTTCTCTGCTTTTTATCCTCTCTTTTTTCCAGAAAATTCATAAATGAATTTCAATTGTTATAAAAATAGAGTTTTCACTTAGCAATTTCCTTTCATGTTGCACAACTGATGATCGAATTGAAATTGTTAATCAATAAATCTTGAAGGTATTTGATTCTCCACCATTGACAATCATTAAAAAGCTTCAAAATTGTATTAAAAAGCTAAGAAGAAGAAGACATGACATACAATATACTTACGAAATTGTATTAAAGTTGTAGGTAAATTGTTATATTCTGTTGGAATTATATGCATTTTATTTGAATGTTGTATGAAAGTTGAAAAATAGTTGTATAAAATTTGTATTCAAGTTATAAATACTATCTTTTTACATAAAGTTGTTGATATGTATCAAATTTATTTTAAGAGAGGAAGTTTTAACTGGAATCTCAGAGAGGAAGAAGAACACACCACTTACAAAATATATACAAATCATATACAAAATACATACAAAGACATATTGTATAAAATTTGCATGAAACTTGTATTTAAGTTATATGAAGTTGCAGTTGCATTTAACTTTGTTGAAATAATGTATGAAAGTTGTAGATAATTTGTAAAGAAGTTGTAAACTATATAATTAGATGTAAGAAATTTATTTTTACCCAAACCCAAAAACATATAGAACTTCACATAAGTACCATCAAAGGGTTAAGTTAACCTCCACATATAAACAACAAATGCACGCGGGCAATTAGGCAGTAGACAATTGCAGACGCATTAAGTCCTATAAGCATGGTTTCTATACGATTCTGATTTCACATCTCGTACGGGCAGTGTTGTTGTTCTAACTTAATTAATTTATAAATCCCAAGCGTGATAAAACCTATAGGCATGATTTCTAATGGTTGGTATTTGAACTGATTTAGTCATACTTATCTTATAGGCATGCTATTTAGGTGGCAGTATAATAAAACAACTGTCACGACCCATTTTGCCCTCCAAAAGATATCGTGATGGCACCTAGTATCTATGAATAGGTAAGCCTAAAATTTGTGGAAAATGATAGAATTAATAAATAAAGACCGAAAAGAACTCAAGTAGATATAACATAGTTGCTCAGCATATATACTTTCACTTCCCAAAACCCGGAATGTCATCATAGTCACAAGCTATGTGCTAAATGTAGCTCTATACAATGAAACAGTGGAAAAATACATAAGTCTTCTATGCCTATACTAGAGTAGAAGAGGACTCGTGGGATTCTGCGGACGCGGCAGAATTACCTCACGGTCTCCTGGTTGCTGCTAGAACGACTCCTAACCACGATACTGGGTGTTGGTACCTGGATCTGCACATGGGGAAAACATGCGCAGGAAAGAGCGTGAGTACTCCATATTTGGTATTCTGTAATTTCCAAAATCACCCCGGATTTCATCACTCAACGCTCCGACAAGTTCCAATAACATAAATAGACATGGGAGAAGCGGTTAATAGGGGGATCGGGGCGCCAATTCTTAAAATGACCGACCGGGTCGTTACATCCTCCCCCTCTTAAGAAAATCGTTCGTCCTCGAACAAGCATAGAAACACATCTGAAGCTGGGAAAAGATGAGGGTACTGACTCCGCATATCCTGCTCGATCTCCCAAGTCGCCTCCTCGACTGGCTGACCCCTGCACTGAACCTTAACAAAGGAAATATTGTTCGATCTGAGCTTTCTGACCTGCCTGTCCAATATAGCCACAGGCTCCTCAACATATGATAGATCCTTGTCCAATTGGACTGAGCTGAAATCCAAGACATGAGTCGGGTCACCGTGATACTTCCGTAGCATGGAGACGTGGAACATCGGATGAACCCCTGCTAGGCTGGGGGGCAGGGCTAGATCATAAGCAACCTCCCCAACACGTCGCAATGCCTCAAAAGGGCCAATAAATCTCGGACTCAGCTTGCCTTTCTTCCCGAACCTCATGACGCCCTTCATAGGCGATACCCGAAGCAAAACCCGATCACCAGCCATAAATGCCAAGTCACGAACCTTCCGGTCCGCATAGATCTTCTGCCTGGACTGAGCTGTGAAAAGTCTCTCCTGAATCACCTTCACCTTGTCCAGGGCATCCTGAACCAAGTCTGTACCCAACAATTGAGCCTCGCCCAACTCAAACCATCCCATGGGAGACCTGCACCACCTACCATACAAAGTCTCATACGACGCCATCTAAATGTTGGACTGGTAGATGTTGTTATAAGCAAACTCAGAAAGAGGCAAGTATCGATCCCATGACCCTCCAAAATCTATCACACAGTCATGGAGCATATCCTCGAGGATCTGAATCGTGCGCTCGGACTGCCCGTCTGTCTGAGGGTGAAAAGATGTGCTCAACTCTACCCTGGTGCCTAACTCCTGCTGAACGGCTCTCTAGAACCGTGAAGTGAAATGTGTACCTCTGTCTGAAATGATAGATACTGGAATACCGTGGAGGCGAACAATCTCTCTGATATAAATCTCAGCCAACCTCTCCGATGAATATATAGTCAGCATTGGAATGAAATGGGCCGATTTGGCAGCCGATCCACAATCACCAAACAACATCATGCTTTATCAAAGTCCGAGAAAGTCCGACCATAAAGTCCATGGTGATCCATTCCCACTTCCACTCTGGAAGCTCAATCTGCTGAAGTAACCATCCCGGTCTCTGATGCTCACATTTGACTTGCTGACAGTTGAGACACTTGGCTACAAACTCCATTATATACTTCTTCATCCTTCGCCACCAATAGTGTTGTCTCAGATCCTGGTACATCTTCGCGGTACCTGGATGGATGGAATACCCAACGGACTCTATCCTAAAGAACCAAAAGGTGGGGATCATCATACTGGCACTCTCTGATACGGTCATGAAGGGAAGATCGAGCGACCACGCAAGCTAATACCCGGCAAGGCTCAGAAAGATCCAGTCTCACGAACTGACTGGCTAAGGATTGAACATCTAAGGCTAGAGGCCTCTCAGCTGCTTGAAAGTATGCCAAACTCTCCGCCCGGCAAATCAAGGCATCGGTCACCACATTGGCCTTCCCCGGGTGGTATAATATAGTGATGTCATAGTCCTTTAGTAACTCCAACCACCTACGCTGGTGCAAATTTAGATCTTTCTGCCTAAATATATGCTGCAAACTCCGGTTATCCGTGAATATCTCACAGGGAACACCGTATAAATAATGACGCCATATTTTCAGGGCGTGAACAATCGCTGCCAACTCGAGATCATGAACAGGGTAGTTTTTCTCATGGACCTTCAACTGTCTGGACGCGTAGGCAATCACCCTACTGTCCTGCATCAACACCACTCCCAAGCCAATCCTTGAAGCATCACAATAAACTGTATAGGACCTGGAACCGGTAGGCAAAACCAACACAGGAGCTGTAGTCAGGGCTGTCTTGAGCTTCTGAAATCTCTCCTCACACTCCTCAGTCCATATAAAGATGCACCCTTCTGGGTCAGTCTGGTCATAGGCGCTGAAATGGATGAAAATCCCTCCACAAAACGGCGATAATACCCAGCCAAACCGAGGAAACTGCGTATCTCAGTAGCTAAGAACAGTCTGGGCCAACTCTGTACCGCCTCCACCTTCTTCGGATCTACCTTGATCCCATCCAAAGACACCACGTGGCCTAGGAATGCCACAGAATCAAGCCAAAATTCACACTTAGAAAACTTGGCATACAACTTCTTCTCCCTCAATGTCTGAAACACGGTCCCCAAGTGCTGCTCATGGTCCTCCTGGGACCTAGAATATACCAGAATATCATCAATGAACACAATGATGAAAGTATCAAGATAGGGCCGAAATATGTTGTGCATCAGGTGCATGAAGGTTGCTGGGGCATTGGTCAGCCCAAATGACATAACAAGGAACTCATAGTGGCCATATCTGGTCTTGAAGGCAATCTTCGGGATATCTGGTTCCCGAATCTTCAACCGATGATAACCAGAACGTAGATCAATCTTGGGGAACACCTAGAATCCTGTAACTGCTCAAATAGATCATCAATACGAGGAAATGGGTACCTGTTCTTCACTCTCACCTTATTCAGTTGCCGGCAGTCAATACACATACGCATCGAGCCATCCTTTTTCTTCACAAATAATACCGGAGCGCCCCAAGGTGATACACTGGGCCTGATGAATCCCTTCTCAAGAACTCCTGTAACTGCTCCTTCAACTCCTTCAACTCAGGAGGAGCCATGCGATAAAGAGGAATGGAAATGGGCTGAGTGCCCAGCAACAAGTCAATGTTGAAATCAATGTCTCTATCAGGCGGCATACCCGGAAGATCAGCTGGAAAACATCGGAATAGTCCCTGACAACTGGAACGGACTCAACTGTAAGGGTCTCAGCACTAACATCTCTCACATAAGCCAAATATTCATCACACCCCTTTTCAACCATCCGCTGAGCCTTAAGAAAAGAAATGACTCGGCGGGGAGTATAATCTAAGGAACCTCTCCACTCTAACCTTGGAAATCCTCGCATAGCCAGCGCCACGGTCTTGGCGTGACAATCAAGAATGGCATAATAGGGAGACAGCTAGTCCATACCCAATTTAACATCGAAATCTACCATACTGAGTAGTAGTAAATCAGCTTTGGTCTCAAAACCACTGATAGTAATCAAACATGACCAATATACGCGGTCCACAACAAGAGAATCTCCCACCGGAGTAGAAACATAAACAGGGGAACTCAAAGAATCCCGGGCTATCCCCAGATGTGAAGCAAAATAGGAAGACACATATGAATATGTAGAGCCTCGGTCAAATAATACCGATGCATCCATATGACAAACGGGAACAATACCTGTAATGACTAAATCTGAAGCAATGGCCTCGGACCGGGCCGAAAGAGCATAGTACCTGTCCTGGCCTCCCACTCTAGGGCGACCTCGACCTCCCTGACCTCCACCTCGAGCTGCCTGAGGTGGTAGGGTAGCAGCTGGGGCTGGAAGAATAGCTGGAGGACCTGGTGGAAGACGTGGAGCCTGATAAATCTGAGGGGGTGCACCCTGATAAGTCTGAGGTGGTGCGCCCCTCCTCGCTTTAGGGAAATATCTGATCATATAATGAGGGTCACCACACTTAAAGCAACCCCTCGGAGGACGTGGCGGTCGCTGCTGACCCTGAAATGGCCTGCTGGACTGGCTAGTGATAGCACCTCGAGCAGGAGGTACCTGAGATACTGGTGGTGCATAATAAGGCTCCTGAGGTCTAAGAGGAGCTGGAATACCGCTGGCTGCTGGGAGAGCTGAATGAACAGGGCGACTGACAAAACCCCTACCATAGCGTGCTGCTGGTGCACGGGCTCTTGAAAAATGACTAGTCTCAATCCTACGGGAAATACTCACGGCCTGCTGGTAAGTAATATCGGTCTCCAACTCTCTGGCCATGCTGGTCCGAATACTAGGGTGGAGTCCCTCAATAAAGCTCCGAACCCTCTCTCTGACAGTGACAACCAAAGTTGGTGCATGGCAAGCCAAATTGCTGAAACGGACTGCATACTCTGACACAGTCATGGAACCCTGGCGTAGCAGCTCAAACAACGCACGCCAAGCATCCCTGAAGCTCTGAGGGACAAACTCAAGTAAGAACATCTCGGAAAACTGAGCCCAACTAAGTGAAGCTTCCTCGTCCGGGCTACTAAGCTCAAAAGCACTCCACCACCGATAAGCTGCTCATCTCAACTGGAAATCAGTGAAAGAAACCCCACTCGTCTCCACAATACCCATAGTGCGGAGAATGCGATGACACCCTTCAAGAAAACCCATGGCGTCATCCGAAGCTAGTCCGCTGAACTCAAGTGGGTGGTACTTCTTGTACCTCTCAAGTCGGAGCTGCTCTGCCTCAGGAACAGCTATCCTAGTCTCATGTTGAGCTGGAGCTGCTGGGGGCATAGGAATATACTTCGGAACCTGCCCAATAAGAACCCTCTGCTCAGGAGTACGGGCTGCGGGAGTCTGTGTCCCTCCTCCATCCTGGGATGTAGCTGGAGCTATCGAGAGTAGACCCGCCTGAGACAGAGTACTGAAGGCACTCAAGAACTGAGCCAATGTAGCCTGGAGGTCTGGAGTAACAGTAGGGACCTCCTGTACCCCTCCAACTGTAGCTACTGGGGGCTCATCTACCTCTGCTCTAGTCGATGCTCGGGCTGCACCGCATGCTTGTCCTCTGCCCCGGCCCCTGCCTCTGGTGGATCTGACTGGGGGCTCCGATGCCTGGTCATCAGTACGTCCAGTACGGGTACAAACTATCTGCAAGAAAGAATAGAATAGAATTTAAGAATTTGATGACAGCAATTAGCACGATGAGGAATTCCAAAGAATTTGATTGTTCTTAACAGTTACATAGCCTCTCCAAGATAGATACGGACGTCTCCGCACCGATCCGCGAGACTTTAATAAATCGGCTTGTGACTTGTGACTCCTATGAACCTAGACACTCTGATACCAACTTGTCACGACTCATTTTGCCCTCCGTAAGGTATCGTGACGGCACCTAGTCTCTACGACTAGGTAAGCCTAAAATTTGCGGAAAATGATAGAATCAATAAAATAAAGACAGAAAAGAACTCAAATAGATATAACATAGTTGCTCAGCATATACACTTTCACTTCCCAAAATCCGGAATGTCACCATAGTCACAAGCTCTGTGCTAAATGTAGCTCTATACAATGAAACAGTGGAAAAATACATAAGTCTTCTATGCCTATACTAGAGTAGAAGGGGACTCGTGGGATTCTGCGGACGCGGCAGAATTACCTCGCGGTCTCCTGGCTGCTGCTAGAACGACTCCTAGCCACGATACTGGGTGCTGGTACCTGGATCTGCACATGGGAAAAATATGCGCAGGAAAGGGCGTGAGTATTCCACATTCGGTACTCCGTAAGTGCCAAGCCTAACCCCAGTCAAGTAGTGACGAGGTCAGGTTGAGGCCCTACTGAGTTTTTTAATCAAGGCAATATACAATTTAAAGTAGCGAAATATAGATAAGCAATGATAAACAGGATTAATGAAAAGGGGAAGATAAACAACAGAAAGAGAGCCCTCGGCTCAGCACAACATACATCTCAACAGTACATGTGCAATGTAGTACACGGGGAAAGATCCGGGATCTCAGTCCGTAGTCCCAATTCAAATATGCTATGCAGTACAGGGGGAAAGCTCCCAGATCTCCGTCCGTAGTCCCAATTTAAATATGCATTTCAGTACAGGGGGAAAGCTCCCGGATCTCGGTCCGTAGTCCCAATTTAAATATGCAAAGCAGAAGTATGTCAATTATGGCTTAATTAAACAGTCCAGGAAAACAACAGGCAAGAATAGAGTGAAGCTACCTAAACATGGTGCGACTAGTAGCAAATAAGAGGAAATCAAGTAAGAACAGGTAGGCATGCTTACTCTTAAGCTATCTACTCAATTAAGATAGGAAACAGTCATATATGAATGAAAATGAGCGATTTCATGGAAGTAAAAATAGGATTTTAGGAACAATGATCCGTGTACGCACTCCTCACCTCACGTACACAGCGTCCACGTAAAAAAATCAGTATAAAAATGCCTAAGGGGAAGTCCCCAACAAAGAATTAGGCAAGCCACTTACCTTGACTGTGCTAATCAACTCAATACCACGCTCTTGCCATGAGTATCTGACTCCGGGTGGCCCAAATCTATTCAAATTGATGGCATGGTGTAAATATCACTTCAAGGGAACAAAATAGCTAATTATTTATAAGCTAATACGCGAAATTAGGAAATTCGCCCAAAAAGTCCCCCGGGCCCACGTCTCGGAATCGGGTAAAATTTATATTTTCCGAACACCCTTTCGCTCATGAACCCACTCGAACAGGAATCAACAAAATTCAACGTCTAAATCTCCCTAAATCCTCAGATTTCTACTTGGGAAATTTCATCTCATTTTCATGGTTTTTCATCCAATTTCATTGATTAGATTGAGGAAAATGATAGAGATTATTGATATACAAATGGATTAAGGTTAGAAAATGTTACCTATGATTCTCCTCTTCAAATCCCACTGAAAATCTCCAAGTTCCGAGCTCACAATCGATTTTGGACTTATGAATATCAAACCCTCAGATTTTTTGTATAAAAAACCTAGATATTTCGCACCTGCGACACTGGGATCGCATATGCGGTGCCGCACCTGCGGAAACCCAATCGCAGGTGCGGAAATTCATTAAATGGCCTGGGGTCGCACCTGTGGCACCCCCTTCGCACCTACGTGCCCGCACCTACGGAAATACCATCGCAGGTGCGAGACACCAAAACCAGAATGGTTCAGTTGCTCTCAAATTTACAAACTCACCCGTTGGGCATCCGAAACAACCCAGAGGCCCCCGGGACCTCAACCAAACCTACCAACTGACCTTAATAATTTGTTCAAACTTGGTAGAGCCTTAAAAACACATCTCATAACATCAAAATCATCAATTGTGCATAGATTCAAGCCTAATAACTTAGAAATTTTCTAGAATTCACATATGATGCCGAAACACGTCTAAACTCATCCGAATGACCTCAAATTTTGCACACAGGTCATAAATGACATTACGGACCTTTTGTCACTTTCGGAATTCCATTCCGAGTCTGATATCAAAATTTCACCTATCGGCCGAAATCGCAAAAATTCTAACTTTCGCCAATTCAGGCCTAAATCCATAACCGACCTCGAAAACACATTCCGAACATGATCCTAACCCCAAAATCACGCAATGGAGCTAACGGAGTCGACGAAATTTCATTCCGGGTCCGTCTTCACACAGCTCTAGCTACAGCCAGATTTCTAAAGCTAAATTCCATATTTATGGACTATGTGTCCAAAAATACCCCGGTTTTCATCACTCAACGTTCCGAAAAGTTCCAATAACATAAATAGACATGGGAGAAGCGGTTAACAGGGGATCGGGGTGCTAATTCTTAAAATGACCGACCGGGTCGTTACAACAACAGAAGCAGCTGATTAATTAATTAGTCAAGACCATATAATCATGGTATGTAGATGAACATTAATAAAGTATGTATTCTTACAACCCTATAGACATGCTATCTAATAGTCAGATAGAAGTAGAGAAGGTAGAGTATTTAGTCAGACAATCACACTTTGGAATAATGCACAAGCATTAGGCAAGTTATGTGAAGTATGTGATTTTATATAGCATGCTTTCTATGAATGTGTAGAAATATAGCATGTCAAACAAAAATAGCAAACAAAGCATATGGGCATGTTATTTATTGTTTTTATGCAAACAGAAATATACCCGTTTTCTTCAATTTCATTAACACCCCAATTGTTTGTTACAAATTATTACAGGCCCGATTAGAATAAATAAACAAATAGAAACTTAATAGGGCTATTACAGGCCCAAATACAATAATTACAGGTCCAACACAAGTATAATATAACCCAACAGGGGACCTTCACCAATCATACTCTTGCATATCTAACAGGCCCAATACCCAGGCTCGCAAGCTTGTGTGACCAATGCTCAGTTCCAATAACACACACGGCCTAATAAACCACTCCCCAGACATGTAACAATTGTCTTGCTCACCCATTAACAAATAACCAGAACATGGGGACATAAAACATATCATTCAAATAGCTCAGGCAAAGACACATGGATTCCTATTATTACAATCATCAACAGAAAGATATTCTAAGTGTCACCTTAGGGGTGATGTCTAACATGTGGGAGTTATGGGTTAGTTCTAAGGAGATTAACAAGTAACAATGACATGCTCGAGAGACTCCCCTTTGGGATAGATACCACAACAGTCTTCCCAAGAAGAACACAAGAATTATATATATATATATATATATATATATTCCAAAACCTAAGCAAAAATGGGCATTTTTCAATGGGTATAGTTGGAATTCATTGAAAACATATAGATGAGTCAGTATATGAAATTTGAGAAAGATTGGAGGTGATTTAGACTGACTTGGTATCAAAATTCGTAGTTGAAACGAGTTCAAGAAATTCTTCGACGACACATGTATCATGCATGTATTTCCCATACAGGTATACATGGATATACATGTGATACATATTTGATACAAATATGATATATATATATATGTGATACACAAATGATACATAGTGTGATACACATATCATATTTTTCCATGATCATCTTCTACTTCGAATTTTCAATTTAAATCACCTCAAAACTCTACCAAATCATCATAAAATTGAGATTCAAACTCTTTAAGATGTATTTAATCTATTCTAAGTTCTAACAACATCCACTCAAAATAAAATAATAATTTGATATTTTATTGCTACAAATAATTAATTAACTAATATTAATGATATTTATAAATTGACTAATCTTTGTACTAACTCACTTATGGACTGACATATTTAGTAGTTTCTCTGTTGGGTGTGCAAGCAGCTTGTAAGAGTCTCAAATTTGTCATTGTTGACGCTCCAAATGTCCAATTCTTAGTGTGCAGACGGGTTGTTAGAATTCTACATTAGTTTATGGGTTGTCTCATTATATTGTCTTATACAACTTTCACGTCCTGGACTTTAACGTGAATCCAATTCCACATTGGATTTCACTAGTAAGTTTCCATCAATATTTTATTACTATTTTATATAACATATCTTATATTAAATAAGTATTAATTATACATATAACATATATATTTTAACCAAGAGATAATTTAATTTTCTATTCTAAATAGAAAACTTTAATTTGTTCACAATATTAATTATATCCTTTGTGCTAGCAAAGAATATAATAATATTTCATTTGGACTAATAAATTAAATTTACTTGACTAATTAAATCCTTTAATTTAATTATCAAACACTTTAATTAATCCTTTAGCAAAGATCAGAACACTTGTTAGTGTGCGATCCCATCGGTTCAATACTAAATCGGTAGTAAATTCATCATATCAATATACTAATCAAGGGTGGTGTCTAGCAATACTCCTTTACGACCGAATAACATGAATTATACAATTTACTCTCAAGAAACAGTAGAAGAATAATGTAGTAATTCCTTCTGTCTTTATAGCTCAAGGTCACCCTAGGATATGGTTCAACAGTCAAATCCTAATAGACAACCAACTATGTCTTCATGTCAAATATAATCGACCATTGAATGACCTAAGAAACTCTTTTCTTCTTTTCATTCAATTTCCCTGGCCAAGGTCTTAATTTGGTCGTTTATAATTCATGACAACATGGAGCTTAAACTTATTACCAAGAGTTGACAGATTCCATCTTGATCAATCACTAATTCTACAAGCATTTAATCATACACAATGTCCTTTCAACTGTCGCCCAAGTGTCATAGGTGTCTATTATCAAAGCACAATAAATAACTTGTCAATTACTATGACGATCTCAAGTCAAAGGAAACTCTCATCACATTCTTCAAGAGAATATCCTATTGACAGTTTATGGTAATTCTAACCATTAGGAATTATCCAATGAGTCGGTTCAATGATCATATCTCTATATGCATCATCTATCTATGTGATTTAGTTAATGAGATCAATTAATCTTTATCCCATAAAGACGATCACATAAATATTGATCTAACCGGATTACTAATGTCCAAATTAATAATCCTACAATCAAGAACAAATTTAGATTAAATTGTAAGAGACTTTTCTCTCATTATCATGATCTCCATGACAATGACAAGTCTCAACATTTAATCAAGGACCTTATTAAATTAATAAAGCAATTAATAATAACTATGATAAAAGAATATCAAATGCCATATATTTTTATATCAAATAATGTTCATAAAATATGTTCAAATCATCAAATATAAGAAGGGATCTAGGGCATATCTACTATATCCCTAACAATCTCCCACTTGCACTAGAGTCAATCGCTCTTGTACTTCATCCCCAATTTACACTTGTGCTTGTCAAACTCCTTTGCGCCAAGAGCTTAGTGAATAGGTCTGCAACATTTCCTTTCCATCAACCTTTTGAATCTCGACATCTCCACATTCAGTGATCTCTCTTATCAAGTGATACCTTCGCAGAACTTGTTTGGACTTTTGGTGTGATCTTGGTTCTTTTGATTGATCAATAGCTCCAGTATTGTCACACAATAATGGATCTGCACCTTCTATTGAAGGAACCACACCAAGTTCAGTTAAGAACTTTTTCATCCAGCTTCCTTAGCAGCTTCACTAGTTGTCATATATTCTGCTTCAGTCACTGAATCGGCTACTGTAGCTTGTTAGAACTTTTCCAACTCACTGCACCACCATTTAAGGGGAATACATAACCAGAAATAGATTTTCTATTGTCACGGCCCAAATTTCTCCTCCGTTGGGTATCGTGATGGCACCTAGTCTTAAGGACTAGGTAAACCTAACATTCATAGAATAACAACAATAATAAATAAAATCTAATATTTTCAAAAAAAAATCTGTATACAATGAGCATATTTCCAAAACCCGGTAGTACAAGTCATAAGCTCTACAGAGTTTACTAAAATTTCTAAATACAATTGTTTGGAAGTAAGTAAAACAATATAAATACAGAATATGAAGGTGACTCCGAAGCCTGCGAATGCGACGACATGTTTACCTTGAGTCTCCTCAGCAAGAATTCGCACAGCTACTAAAGATAAATACCTGGATTTGCACAAAAATGTGCAGAAGTGTAGTATGAGCACACCACAGCGGTGCCCAGTAAGTATCAAGACCAACCTCAGTGAAGTAGTGACGAGGACTAATCAAGACACCCACTGGTCTAATAAACTGAACAAACATAAGTAGAGGAAATAACAGAAGCATAACCTCTATCTATTATCTACACAATATGGCTAACAACAGAATGACTACAATAAGGAAGGAAAAACAGTAAACAACAACGGATCACCAAAATAATACACCGAAGGATGGACGGGAACACAGCCCAAGTCCGGAAATCACAACACAATAAGGGCAAGTAGTAACTTGGCACTGCATTAGTTTTCACATCAGGCCTTAGCCACAAATCGTAATAAAATGGTCAAATCTTCGAGGATAAACTTTCACCCGCAAGTTTTTATATTGAAAGCTTTAAGGTAATATCCTTTTTTTTTAATGAAAAATTCTTTTGAAATATACTTTCCCAAGAGATGTCTCTCAAACATAGTTTTCTTCAAGATAAGTATTTTTCAAATATACTTTTCTAAAGAAAATCCTTCAAACATAGTTTTCTTCAACATAACGCTTTTCAAATATACTTTTCCAAAGAAATGTCCTTCAAACATAGTTTTATTCAAGATAAATATTTTTCAATTGGACTTTCCAAATAAATCTCTTCCAAACATAGTTTCTTAAATAAAATCTATCGGGATCCCGTCCCGTAGTTTCGAATTTATCATACAGTACAGGGGATCTCCCGGAATGCGTCTGTAGTCCCAAAACAATATGCAATGCTGGGGGATCTCCCGGAATATGTCCGTAGTCCCAAAGTAAATATGCAGTACAAGGGGATCTCCCGGAATACGTCTATAGTCCCAAAGTAAATATGCAGTATAGGGGGATCTCCCGAAATACGTCTGTAGTCCTAATTTAAATATGCAGTACATGGGGATCTCCCGGAATACGTCTGTAGTCCCAATTTAAATATGCAGTACAGGGGGATCTCCCGGAATACGCCAGTAGTTCCAATTTAAATATACAGCAGAACAAACAAGGACAACAATTATAGCATGGCAGAAAAATCATACATCACCACATCAAATACAAAGCACCCATGACAACAATACAAGGTACGACACATAAATCAATACAAGAACTTCAATTTACAAAGAAATAGTACAACATAGTTCACAAGGGATAATCACGGTAAAGAATGTTAAGTGTAAAGAGAACAGCTTAACCGGAAAAAAACAAGACGTAGCAACGAATCCACAATGTTCAAGCCAATAAATAGAAGCCAACACAAGTCAAATAATTCCAAGTAAGGACAAGTCGACTAACATATAAGTTATCTAAACTCCTTATGAGGTCGAGCAATTATGAGAGATATTCAACAATTCAATTAAGGGTAAGCAGTAAAAGATACTCGTAACTCCAATCAAGGCTAAACAATTACAGGATAGATAATACTAATAATTTCCATTAATTATAGGCAGTTTATAAAAATATAGCATGACGATAGAAGAGGTAAAACCTTTGGTTAAGTCAATGAGGGTCAAGTAGGCGGTAAGGGTGAATCCTAAAGAAATTAGCTCTAATCAAAGCACGTAGAGGTGAAACTAGCAAACAAGAACTCAAGCTATCAAGAACAACTTCATACTAGGTGAATATAAGGACCTAAGAACCTTAAAAGGTCAACCTTCTACAAATAAATCTGAGCACACACTCGTCACCTCACGTACACGGACTACAATCAACATAGAAGACTCAAATCCTAAGGGGTAATTCCCCCACACAAGGTTAAGCAAGATACTTACCTCAAAGAAGACAACATGGTACTCTAAAATGAACTCCAAATGGATCAAATCTAATCAAAATAACTTCAAAACACAAATAAAACTCATAAGGAACTATTCTGGATCATAAAGTCTCAATCTTTATAAAAATCTAGAAATCGACCCAAAAGTTGACCCCGGGCCCGCACCTCGGAACCCGTCAAAATTACAAAATCCGAACACCCATTCAATTATGAGTCCAACCATACCAATTTCATCAAATTCCGATACCAAATCGATGTTCAGACCCAATTATTCTCTTTAGAAAAGTTTTGGATAAAAACCCTCAATTCTCCAATCAAAACATGGATTAATTCAAAAAAAGAACTTCTGTAACAATATTAAAATACAAAAATTGTACTTAGATACTGACACCCATGAAAAGACTAGAAGAACACCGCGAAAATCACCTCAATCAGAGCCTCTAGAACTCAACATATGCTCAAAATACTAAAATGATGTG
The DNA here is from genome assembly GCA_005239525.1 of Nicotiana knightiana. Taxonomy (NCBI): domain Eukaryota; kingdom Viridiplantae; phylum Streptophyta; class Magnoliopsida; order Solanales; family Solanaceae; genus Nicotiana; species Nicotiana knightiana. Next base: position 22,013 of record MDKJ01183903.1, read on the forward strand.
GTCTAACTTTGTTATACTCAGGGATTTTCGCATTAGCTACCAAAATACCCGCACCTGCGCATTTCCAGCTGTCAACTCCGCATTTGCGAACAATTTTGCGCACCTGCAGCTCCGCGGATGCGTACCCAACTTTGCATCTGCGGAACAAGCACTAGCTCTCTTCTCCAACACTAAAATATGCATAACTTCATAATACGATGTCCAAATTTGAAGATTCTTTTTGCTATAGCTCCGTAATTATGATACGGATCTAATGTTTCAATCAAAACAGAAATTGGAGCTCATTTTCTTAATGTGGTACCATTTATGCTTGAAGAAACGACGCTGAAATATCAAAAACAAGCGCAACACAACCCAAACCTATCTGAAACTCACCGAGCCCCTCGGGACCCCATCCGAACATACCAATAAGTTAAATAACCTAACACGGACCTGCTCGAGGAGTCAAATCACATCAAAAAATGACAAAACTACAAATCGCACCATGAATCGAACTTATGAACTTCCAAATCTTCCAACTTCTAAAACTCGTGCCGAAACCTATCAAACCAACCCTGAATGACGTCAAATTTTGCAGGCAAATCCCATTTGACTTAACGGAGCTGTAGCAACTCTCGGAATCGCATTCCGACCCTGATATCTCAAAAAGTCAACCATGGTCAAACTACTCCATTTTCCAACTTTCGCCGAATTGCCTCAAATTACTCACCGGACCTCCAAGTCCAAATTCGGACGCACGCCTAAGCTCAAAATCACCATACAAAGTTGTTGACATTATCCAAAACTTATTCCGGATTCGTTTACATAAAAAGTCAAATTCCGGTCAAATTCCACTGCTTAAGCTTCCAAAACTAAAATCCTTCTTCCAATTCGACTCTGAATCATCCGGTAACTGAATCCAACCATGCACGTAGGTTGATATACAGGATGTGAAGTTGTTCAAAACCTTATGCCACCGAACGAAGCTTAAATTCACAAAATGACCGCTCGGGTCATTACATTCTCCCCCTCTTAAAACAAACGTTCGTCCTCGGATGTGCCAAGATTCACCTCGAAGTATTCAAATTACTGAATGCACACTTCCAAAATACACTTGCGGGTGATCCCACGTCACCCCAATCTACATAATCCTGACGACACCATATCAACTGTGATTTAGCCTTTCTACTAACACCGATAATCCTCAGACCCCAAATTCTCACCTTCTTTTCATTTCCACAAGACCCGATTCTAAATCCATATTCGGTATCAGTCTCAACCAGCTACATCAACTCATGCCTACACCCACAAGGTACGACCACACAACATAACACACCACACATAGGCCCTTAATAACACTTCTTATCATAATAGATGCCCGAAATCAGCTCAGCTTCGACAATTAGCCTCATATCCGATAGAACTCTGTTTCAAACCTCCATCACGCTGATAATAATGCAAGAAACACAAGGACCTCATACTTTGACACCCGAATCACCAATCCACAACTAATACCACCGGGCACACACCCCGCAAGCTAAAACTCAAGTAGCACAGAACGAAAATAACTGAATATGAAAAGAGGAACACATAAGGAAACAATCAAACAAGCCCGACAAGAACAACTCTCTATCAATGCTAACCTACAAAATAATATAACAAGGAAAGAATTAAAGCACATGAACAAATCACAAGGATCCCATCCTGGTACAACTTTTATCGCGGTACACATCCTGGTTCAAACATATCAAACCACAAGAGATCACGAGGGTCTCGCCCTCAACTCTAAATCACAAATAGGATATACATCAAACTAACTGGAACTTTTCACTAGATCAATGCCTTCAACAAAATTACAACACGTGCTGGCTCACACACCGGAGGAGCATAAAAATCACAGCTCGTAACCACTATACTCAGGAATCACATCAAGCCTACCATACTGGACAACAGGAATTTACTACTAGTCTCATATCTCTCAATAATGAATAGAAACAAACGATAGATACGGGCTACCACTCACAGAATCTCCCAACATGAACAAACACGAAAATAGAGTGCAAAGCATGAAACTCACTCATAAACGAAGCAACAAATGAGGGAACTCGTCCCGACCAGCAGAGCTATAATGAAATACAAATGGTGCCCCTCTGTAACAAATCAAAACATACCTGAATGACGTCAAATTTTGCAGGAAAGTCCTAATTGACTTAACGGAGCTGTTCCAACTCTCGGAATCGCATTCCGACCCCGATATCCCAAAAAGTCAACTGTGGTCAAACTACTCCATTTTTCAACTTTCGCTGAATTGCCTCAAATTACTCCACGGACCTCCAAGTCCAAATCGGGACACACGTCTAAGCTCAAGATCACCATACAAAGCTTTTGACATTATCCAAAACTTATTCCAGAGGCGTTTACATAAAAAGTCAAATTTCGGTCAAATTCCACCGCTTAAGCTTCCAAAACTAAAATCCTTCTTCCAATTCGAATCTGAATCATCCAGTAACTGAATCCAACCATGCATGTAGGTCGATATACATGATGTGAAGGTGTTTAATACCTTATGCCACCGAACAAAGCTTAAATTCGCAAAACAACCGGTCTGGTCGTTACAGTTATGATCTCTATCTGAAGAGAAACTTGCATCAGTATAACCTTTAAGTTTCAACTCATAATCTCCATAAATGAGGAATTGTTCTTTAGTCCTTATTAAGTACATAATAATGGTCTTTACCACCTTCCAATGTTTCTTACCATGATTTTCCTGATATCAGCTAGTCATTCCTAGAGCATAAGCCACATCAGGACGTGTACATGTCATGGTATACATTATAGCTCCCACTGCACTAGCATATGGGATCCTACTCATGCGTTCTCTCTCTTCAGGTGTTTTAGGACACTCCTCCCTACGGAGAGTAATTCCAGTGCCTATTGGTAGATAGCCTCTTTTGGAATTATCCATGTTATACCTCTTCAAAATGGTATCAATGTACAAAGACTGGGAAAGTCCAAGCAGCTTCCTCGATTTATCTTTATAGATCCTTATTCCCAATATATAAGATGCTTCTCCCAAGTCTTTCATGGAGAACTGTTCAGATAGCCAAATCTTGGTAATTTGCAATGCCGGTATGTCATTCCCTATGAGCAATATATCATTAACATACATTACTAAGAATATAATTGTGCTCCCACTAACCTTTTTGTACGCACAATGTTCTTTTTCGCATCTAACAAAATTGAAACTTTCAATTGTCTTGTTAAAGCGAATATTCCATTATAGGTTTTATATCATTTGAAGGTTCAACTAAAGTCCATACTTCATTTTCCTTTATGAATTCCATTTCAGATTTCATGGATTTTTGTCATTTCTTGTAGTCAGAACCTTGTATCACCTCTTCATAGGTCTTATGACCATAATCATTATGATCAACCTCATTTGATACATCATCTTATACCATTAGATTTAATCTAGTTCGTACATGACGTTCTCGTGTAGACCTTCTAAGAGGTGCTTGTACAACCAGTTCACCTTGTGATGGATTTGGTTGGTGTTCAATTTGGTTTGGAACTAGTTCATTAACTTGTTCTTGAACTACATTTAGTTCTTGAACTTCAACTGTTGAAGATGGCAACTTTATTGGAAACTTCAAAACATCCAACAAAGGTTATTCAACTTGGGTCTCATGATCTTTATTTTGTATTGATTCATTAGTTTCTTGAACTTCATCAAGTTTTATTTCTCCATTATAATTTCCTTCTAAAAGAAATTTCCTTTTCAAAAAGGTTGCTCCTCTAGCCACAAACGTTTTACGGAACGATCAGAAGGGCGATAGAGATAATATCCCATTGTTTATTTGGGATACCCAATGAACCTATACTTATCAAATCTTGAGTCAAGTTTATCATACTATAGTCTCTTAACATACGCTGGACAACCCCAAACTTTAATGTGTTTAAGGTTTGGTTTACGTCCTTTCCATATCTCATATGGTGTTGTAGAGACTGACTAAGTGGGAACTTTATTAAGTAAGTATGTTGTTGCTTCCAAAGCATATTCCCATAAATTTATTGAAAGATCAGTGAAACTCATCATAGATCTCACCATATATAATAAGGTTCGATTTCTCCTTTCAGACACACCATTGTGTTGTGGTGTTCTTGGAGGTGTCCACTATGAGAGAATCTCATGCTCTTTGAGATACCTAGTAAAATCTTCACTAAGATATTCTCCGCCTCTATCAGACCTTAGTACTTTGATACTTTTACCAGTCTATTTCTCAACTTCACTACGGAACCTTTTGAACATTTCAAAAGATTCAGATTTATGTTTCATAAGATACACAAATCCATATCTTTACATATCATCAGTGAAGATGACGAAGTAAGAATATGCACCTCTGACTTGAATTTTCATGGGCCCACAAACATCTGTATGAATTAGTCCCAATAATTCATATGCTCTTTCTTCACTTCCAGTAAATGGAGATTTGCTCATTTTTCCTTTGAGACAAGATTCACAAGTTGGATATGATTCAAAATTATATTTATCAAGGTACCTTCCTTGTACAACTTATTAATTCTTTTTTCTTTAATATGACCAAGCCTACAATGCCAAAGGTATGTATAATTTACATGATCATCTCTTTTTCTCTTAAGACTTGAAACATGCATAATCGAATTAGCATTCACATTAGGTAAGACATAAACATTATGTTGGAGATAGCCATTCACATATAAATTATCACCATAATAAATGGAGCAAATACCATTGCCTATAATAATGCAAAAACCATGTTTGTCTAACATAGAAGCTGAAATTATGTTCGAAACAAATCTAGTAACGTAATAACACTCATCCAACATAAGTACTTTGCCCGTAGACATTATTAAAGAAATTGACCCTACAGCTACGGCTGCAATTTTTGCACCATTTCCAACTTGTAGATTAACTTCTCCTTTCTTTAGTCTCCTACTTATCTTGAACCCTTGCAACATATTGCAGATGTTATAACCACTGCCAGTATCTAATACCCACAGTGAAGAATTAGTAGTAGCTAAAGAAACCTTGAAAATATTTTTCATTAATGTATCACCTTGTTTCTTGCCCTTTAGAGTTGCAAGATACTCCTTGCAGTTTCTCTTCCAGTGCCTTTTCTTCTTACAGTGAAAATATTCAGCATCATATACTGACTGCAAGATCAAATCTTCAGAAATCTCTTTACCAAGCTTGTACCCCAACTTCTTATGTTCTTCGGTAAGAACAATCACATGATTGACAAGGGGTCCAACTGGAGAGTTTTCAATGTCCAATTGTGTATCAACCATCTTCTTAAGATACTCAATGATTGCAGTTGGATCCATATTCTGATGTTTCCTCTGGAGTTCAGAACTCATAGAAGCGAATGATGCGTTTAATAGCAAGGCATTCTTCCAAGTGTTTCTGATAAACCTTGGTGCCTTGAACATCATTCATACATCTAATGCAATAAATAATTTTAACATATTCTCGAACTATAAATCTCCTGGTAGTCAGGTCGCTCCTTATAAGAAATAAGTAAAATTATTTACTTTGATGGATAGCTCTATAATAAAATATCTTATATTTTTAAGAACTCGAATTTTAGTAAGAGAGAATTGCTACTAAAATAATTTTTAATAACATGAAAATCAAATCTTTTATAGCACGTGAATTTAGTTCAAGTTGTCTACATGCTTAGTCCTAAATTAATTTACATCACATGTAATAAATAATTCAAAATTATGTAACGAACAAGCACGTGACATAAAAATAAAATCCAACATTCTTCTAACATGTTTAATCTATATATCACATATATCACAAATAAAATAATTCGTGCTAGAATATTATTATTAATTAATATCTCATGAACTAATAACAATTGAAAACAACAATAGAATCATGTAACCTATTATAGATTCCCGTCGTATCTAATGCAAAGTTTCAAATTCAAGTTATGAACTACCTCAATAATTTAACTTATATGAATACATATTTCTATCCATAATAAAATAATATCAGCATTCAAACAATTCGACTATTGCACAAGACACAAGTATTATGGTTTGAACTCTTCAAATATAATCTTAAAATATTTCGTAAATAAATTTTAGACACGAGAAACCATAGCTCTGATACCACTGAAGGATTGCATATAGATGTTCATAACATGCAGCGGAAGATAATAACAATCCTATGAAGATATTTTCGTGTTTAAAATTTATTTACATGTCAAAGATCGGATCTAAGACGTACCTGGTAAGGAGAGTCTCGTTTTAAAATTTCTTCAATAGTGCGAAGGCTCTATGCATATCCGCACCGAGACCAATCATTGCTATCAACTCTTTGATCAATGAAACTCGCGAACAAATTCAATGAAGAACTTATGCTTAAATTTTCTCAAAACTCCAGCAAATAATGCGACAAGGAAATTGATTTTCTTGTCAAGAATATATCTCTTAATTTTTAGTTTCTTCAAAGAACTCCTTTTTAATCACACACTTTCACAAAGTGTATTTTTCATGAAGAACACCTAGGACACTTTCACATGACCCCTTTTATAACATCACCTAAACCTATTGATTAAGGTAGTGAATTACTTTGGGTACAAGTCTAGTTCCAAAAATAGACTTTGTAAAAGTTTTCCATTGGAAAAATATATCCCATTCCAAATGGGATTATATGTGCACGTTGGCAGCTAGTCCTTTGACGGACTTTAACGTGAATCCAATTCCACATTGGATTTCACTAGAAAGTTTCCATCAACATATTTTATATAAAATAAGTATTAATTATACATATCACATATATATATATATATATATATATATATATTAATCAAGAGATAATTTAATTTTCTATCCAAATAAAAAACTTTAATTTGTTCACAATATTAATTATATCCTCTATGCTAGCAAAGAATATAATAATATTTCATTTGAACTAATAAATTAAATTTACTTGACTAATTAAATTCTTTAATTTAATTATCAAACAATTTAATTAATTCTTTAGCAAAGATCAAAACACTCGTTAGTGTGCGACCACATAGGTTCAATACTAAACCAATAGTAAATTGATCACATCAATATACTAATCAAGGGTGACATCTAGCAATACTCCTTAACGGCCGGATTTCATGAAATATACAATTTACTCTCAAGAACCAGTAGAAGAATAATGTAGTAATTCCTTCTGTCCTTATAGTTGTGGGTCACCCTAAGATATGGTTCAACTGTCAAATCCCAATAGGCGACCAACTATGTGTTCATGTCACATATAATCGACCATTAAATGACTTAAGAAGCTCTTTTCTTCTTTTCATTTAATTTCCCTTGCCAAAGTCTTAATTTGGTCGTTTATAATTCATGACAACATGGAGCTTAAACTCATTACCAAGAGTTGACAGATTCCATCTTGATCAATCACTAATTCTACAGGCATTTAATCATACCCAATATCCTTTCAACTATCATCCAAGTGCCATAGGTGTCTAGTATCAAATCACAATAAATAACTTGTCAATTTTTATGACGATCTTAGGTCAATGGAAACTCTTACATCACATTCTTCAAGAGAATATCCTATTGACAATTTATGGTAATTCTAACTATTAGGAATTATCCAATGAGTCGGTTCAATGATCACATCTATATGCATCATCTATCTATGTGATTTAGTTAATGAGATCAACTAATTTTTATCCCATAAAGACGATCACATAAATATTGATCTAACCGGATTACTAATGTCCAAATTAATAATCGTACGATCAAGAACAAATTTAGATTAAATTGTAAGAGACTTTACTCTCATTATCATGATCTCCATCACAATGACAAGTCCCAACATTTAATCAAGGACCTTATTAAATTAATAAAGCAATTAATAATAACTATGATAAAAGAATATCAAATGCCATATATTTTATATCAAATAATGTTCACAAAATATGTTCAAATCATCAAATATAAGAATGGATCTAGGGCATGTCTACTATATCCCTAACATGTTCTTCTTTGGTAGTACATAAATCTGAGATTACACATGATTATATTTATATTTATGATTTATGCATATTTTATACGTTCTGCCAGATATTTTTAGTTTAAGCGATTGAATGAGTAATTATTTAGGTTAATTCTTCTCAATTTCACAAGCAAAATTTGCGAGAATCCAGTACATAATGAAACAATCTTGCACATGACTTTTTTATATTTATGAAAGACTAGTGACTTACAAGCTCAATAAAGGCCCATTTGGTCTGAATGTATATAAGTTATTGGGACTTTTTCGTGTATATATCAAATTTTAAATTTATCTACACGGTTTATCTAAATTTACCTATTTATAGAAAATAATTATAGTTTTTTTTATAAAATATATAAAATTCCGATCAAAATCTATAATTTATACAACTTGAATACAAATTTTTTTGCACAAACTCCGTCAAAAATCACAATTTATGTATAATCTACATACAACTTTTATACAATTATATTAGTTGTATATATTTTGTATGTTATTTTACATCTGATATATAAAATATATACAACTTGTTTATGTCTCCTTCTTCTTTGAGTTTCAATATGGAATTCTAACTAAAATAATCTCGAATCTTCACCAAATTCTCTCAAAATTGAGATATAAACTTCAAATGATATTCTCAATCATTTGCAATAATACTCAATCCAAACAAATAATAACATTCCAAAATCTAACATATATTTTTTTGGTAATTATATTTTCATTAATCACCAATGAAATCATTACAAAACAGCAAAGTCATCCTCGACTTACTTAATCCTTACATATAGCTAACTCTATAACTATGTTATAAACAGTACATAAAAGACATTATACAAGTAAACTTGGTTAGTTGCCACATTTTCTTCAAAATATAAGCTGATGCGTTTTTGCCCTCACTACTCCTTGAGCTCTAATATTTCAAACACATGTCACTTCTCTTGCTATTTGATTTGCATTCCTTGTTTTCTCTTCAAATATTCTGCTATATCTCTCTTTCCATATCCCATGAATGTACTCTAATATCATTTTCATTACATTGGCCTTACATGATCTCCCTTTAGCTTGTGTTATCACCCATGCCATCATCTGTGTACATGATTGGATTGGAGGACCATGAATTTGTATCCATTGCAAAAGCCTCCACCATAATGTCATAACTGCATTCACAAAACAAGTGCAGATGTGATTTATCTGCACAATTGCATAAGCAACATCTTGGATTCACTTGAATTTCCCAGTTGGCCAACCTATCTGCTGTCAACAGTCTCCCATGACATTGCATCCACATAGTGAATATTGACTTAGGCCTAGCTTCATTAAGGAATATTAAAGTTCTCCATTTCACCTTGTTGTATCTTCCCAGAATGCCTAAGTATACTTGTTTAGTAATGCTCTGACTGTGCTTTACTGTTGGCATTTGTTTAATTACATCTTTTGCCTCCATGATCTTTCTCACTATCCGACTTGCCTGTTGAGGTATCATCATATCCAGTATGATATGCCCCTTTATGTAATAAGTATGAATTCATTTTTTCCAAACTTTATCCTTCTTCTGTGCCAGATACATTAGTGATAGCAGCTCTATTCCAAACTCTGAGATTCAACATATTATACCCTCCTGCAGCTTTAGGCAAACACATCTTTTCTCATGCTATTAGTTCTCTCTTTGTAATTGTATTGGAACCAGACCATATGTAACTCCTGCAGTATGACTCTATTAATTTCATCACTTTAGCTGGCAAGATAAATATTTGAGCCAATAGGATTGGATACCAAATATCACTGTTTGAACTAACTGTACTCTTCCAGCACAAGATAATTTTTTAGTTGTCCAAGAGGAGATCCTTGCAACTATTTTGTCAATTAATGGTTTCCATTGCACAACTGTTAACTTCTTTGTATCCAATGGGATGCCCAGATATTTCATAGGCAATTCCCCAAGTGAATATCTAGTATTCTGTAGAATTTTCATCCTAACATCCTGAGCAATTCCACCAAAATAGATTGCACTCTTGTTGGGATTGGCTAACAGCCCAGATGCAGCAAAAAATTGCTTAAATCAGGCATGAAGAGTGGCCATTGATCTACTATCTCCTCTAGCAAACATCATAAGGTCATCTGCAAAACTGAGATGAGTTATATCTAGCTTACCACACCTTGGATGAAACCTGTATTCCTTTTGCTTTCTTCAACCCTTTGAGTAGCCTGCTTAGGTATTCCATTGCAATTGAAAATAAAAATAGTGATATGGGATCACCCTGCCTGAGTCATTTAGCAGCTGCAAAAGGTTTTGTCAACTCCCCATTTATCATATTGAATAACTCACTGTTGATACACAAGTTCTCACCCCATTTAATGAATTTTGTAGGAAAGCATAGATACTCTAATAGTTGTTCCAAATACACCCATTCCACCGAATCATAAGCTTTCATCATGTCAACCTTCACCATGCATCTAGGAGAGATATGCTTCCTGCTATAAGCTTTAACTAAGTCATGAGCAAGAATAATGTTGTCTGCTATTTTCCTCCCTGGGATAAATCCTGCTTGGGCTTCTGATATAATACATGGCATGATCTTCTGGAGTCTACCAGCAATGACTTTAGAGATAAGCTTGTATAACACAGTACAACAAGCAATAGGTCTAAAGTCTTTAATTGTCACTGCATTGAGAATTTTAGGGAGCAAAGTGATGGTGGTGCAGGTAATTGCTGGAAACATCACCCCTGTATAAAAAAACTCTTTCACTGCTGCATACACTTCTTCTTTGATCATTGGTCATGCTTTCTTGAAGAATTCTGCATTGTACCCATCTATACTAGGAGCTTTATCACTTCCTATCCCCTTCAGAGCCTCATCTATCTCTTGTTCAGTTACTTCAGCATTCAAGTATTGTTGCTGCTACTGTGTTAGAGTTGGACCTCTCCTCATTACCATCATGTCCACAGTTGGAAGTATATGTGCACTGGTTCCTATTAGGCCTTTATAGAAGGATACAATCTCCTCATTTATAGCTGCATGTTCTATTATAGTAATTCCTGATAATGCATGTAGTTCAGTAATCTGTTTTCTCTGTTGCCTCTCTTTTGTAACTGCAGAAAAAAAAACTTATTATTAGCATCCCCCAATTTGATCCAGTTTGCTCTTGGCTTTTGTTGCAGTATCTTCTCTTCCACCATTGACCAAGTTTCCAGCTTTTGCAACCATTCCTTCTCTTGTACTTGCAGTAGATCACTATAGCAATTTTGCATCTGGCTTTGGATGTGACAAATAGTTTGCCTTGCTTGATCTATCTTCTCAGCTACTCTTTTGAACTCAGTTTTATTCAGCTGCCTAAACAATCTTTTCATCCTTTTAAGCTTGAGCCAAGTATTTTCCATCTTCCCTGGTACTTTGTTCCTGCTCCATTCTTCCCTTATTATCATTTCAAACTCAGGATGACTTGCTCATACATTAAGGAATCTGAATGGGCTCTTGGTAAGACTCCTTTGTTGTCTTATATTGATGCACATAGGATTGTGAACTGAAATATAAGGTTCTCCATAATCAGTATTCAGATGACTATAATTCATCATCCAAATATTATTTCTAAACATCCTATCAATATGACTCCACACCCTATCAACACCTTGTTGTTTGTTAGTCCATGTAAAATAATCTCCTCCTCATGTTAATTCTGCAATACCAATATCATGGCATAGCTCAGCAAGGTCTTTTATATCAGCATTTGTCACATGCACTTTAGAAACTCTATCTTAGACGGTGAGTAGGGAATTGAAGTCTCCACCTAATAACCAAGGGACTTTAGTAATTTGTGCTCGTCTTTTTATGTGCTCCCATAGAATTATTCTTTGATCAGCAGTATTCTGCCCATACACCACTGTGAGATAATAATGCATCCCATTTTGCTTTCCAGTTACTAGGCAGTGTATAAACTGATCTTGTTTGTCTAATGGTTGCATTGTATACATTTGCTCAACCCAGATAATCCACACCCTTCCGTTCATAGCATACTCATAGTTAGTCATCTTATTCCATCCATGGACTATTCTGCTAATCACCTTCCCTGCATTGCCTTCTTTCACCTTTGTTTCAACTAGCCCAGCCAATTTGATATGTTTATCCTTTATGTACTGCTTTATTTCTTTTTTTTTTATACCTCTTATTCAATCCCCTAATATTCCAAAATAACTAAGTCATTGATGGATAATGATTCCACCTCCCCAATCCGGTGGTATATTTTTCTTCATTCTCTCTTCTTCTTGTTGTGACAGCTGAAAGTCATTTTTTGTAGTTATTGTTGTTGTCCCCAGTGACATTCTGCTATTACTGCCCAAAATTGGCCATTCTTCTCTTTGGTCAGTACTCTGCCCTTCTATTTCTTTCCCTTTAGCTCTTTTTATCCCTGAATTCCCAGAGCTTTCATTACCTGTAATCACATTATCATTATCCTGCTTCATTGAATTACTTGTACCCTCAGTTTGTTCTGTTTGTTGTTGTTGTCCTTACCCTTTTACTTGCCACCTTGTGGTAATTTTCCCTTGCTTCTTTCTTACTCTATGTTGTTCTTATTTATTCACTCTCTTCTCTAATGTGCAGTCATGTCCAATCTTCATGTAGTCTATGCAATATTGAGGTTTCCATTCATACTCCACCTGCTGTTGGATCATTTTCCCTGATGGATCTTGTAATGTCAATTCTGTTGGAAGCTTTTTTGTCACATTAGCTTCTACCAAAATCCTAGCATATGATATACGTGTCTGCTTAGTTGTACATTCATCAGCAAAGAGCGGTTTCCCAATAACACTTGCTAGTTTAATCAGTGTCTTGTTACCCAAGTAGCTCATAGGAAAATTAGGAAAGGTGATCCACAAAGGAATCTCCATAAGAAATTCTGCCTTAATGTCAAAATCTGGAGTCCATTGCTTCAATATCATTGGCCTTCTATTAATAGTGTATGGTCCTCCGTAGAGTATGCCTTTCAAATCCCCAAGTGTATCAAATTTTGCTATATAGTATCCTTCTTCATGCAAAATCAGATCTGGAATACTCACTCAACTCCACGCATGAGCTATATATCTCTTCATTAATTTGTACCTTGGTGTATCCCCAACTATATAGATAATTAGGGCACATTCCCATTTTTATTTTGTGACTCAATTTCTTCCTTATCTACTTTTACTACAATATTATCATCAACAATTTTCGGTGGGATATATGATAATATCATACCATTTTCAGAGGATCTGTTGCCATCAAACAGATTTGCCCATGTTTTCCCCAGCTCCGGTGCTTCTACATGTACTTTTGTCTCTTCCTTTGTCTTTGTTGTTTACTGTTCCATTGCCATTAAGCTCAGCTTCTGTTACTTCCTTCCTATTCTGAGTAATCTCCATTGTTGTACTTGTTGGAGTGCCTTCACACGAAGATGAAGACACATTCATCTGCACTGCACTGAGATCTATCCTTTTCGTTGGTCCCTTAGCATTACTAGGTGTGCCTAATTTCGGAGAATTAGACTGAAATTGGTGTCCAATTGGTGTTGTTACTTGTTGTATGGTTCCCTAAGCTAGAGTATCTGCAATTACTGTTGCACTCATAGCTTCGCCAACCGTCACGAGTGGCTCTCGTTTAGGTCGTCCTCGCTTTCTCGCCATGACTGTTTCTCAGACGGCGTACGTTAGCATAACGTGCGCCGAGAGCTTAGATAGAGAAAGCTTTTTTATATTGTTTCAAAATCTAATATTTATCTTAAAGCTTTAAAGCTTTTTTAACGGTGTGAACTTGTGATCATTAGCTGTGTAACATCAGTCAACAGATCAGATATTGGCCAATAAACTAATTTGCAGAGATAGATTAGACACTTGCTATTAGGAAGATAGGGAGGGAAAATAAGGAAGATTACATTAATTCTAGATTCTAATACATTATTTTGTATTTATTTGGTAAATTATATATCAACTTGTAATTAAGTTAAACTTGTAATGAAGTTAAAACTTCAATACTAAGGATTAATAAGTTTCAAAATAGTATACATATGTTAAATCTCAAATTTATTGTCTATCTTTTAAATAATCAAATTTTACTGAGCCATATTCGGCTATATGAGTTTCATTTCGCCATTTCCAGGTTTCGCGTAAAATTTTGCATAATTTTGATACTTCTCCGCTTACTTTTCTGAAGTGGATTACGTACAACTTACAAGGTAAATTGTACAAATGTTGATTTTTTTTTTAAGCATTTGCAAGTTACGTGTAAAATTTACATAATTTTGATACTTTGCAGCTTACTTTCTGAAATGGATTACGCTAAAAGAAAAATTATACCAAAATATTGAAATTTTATTTTAAAACGCTCAAAATATACACCTCGCTTCTGAAGTGGATTACGTTAAAAGGAAAGTTACCAAAAAAATAAATGCTGAAAAAAATGTTTTAAAAGCCTCAAAAAGGCTAAATAACACCTTGCTTAATCAATCAGCATTGAGGTACCTAACAGTTTAGCTTCAAAATCGGATAACAATTGAATTTGCAAGTGATTTTAAGGATACGCAAATTAATTTGATACAAGCGATAGGTTAAGTCAAATTGAACAAACAAAGATAAAATAGATTCAAACCACACGAGGAAGATACTTCCAGCCTTAATGAAATATTCGCCCTCGATCCGGGCTCGCTATAGTCAGCACTGATGAACAAGAGAGAGAGAGAGAGAGAGAGAGAGAGAGAGAGAGAGCTAATAACAGAGAAAATAATAATATATTTCTTTGGAATGCATGTTACAATGTGTTTAATGAATTATCAGACCTCCTTTATATATTAGGAGAAATCCTACTCTAAGTATAACTCTATAAAAGGTAAAAAATTCTTCTCTTTAGTTGATTGTCGGTTCTACATCGGTACATGCCGATATACCCACCGTAATATCCGGCCGGTCGCGTATATTATAGCCTTCTATTGGCCGTGCTTGATTGCTCGGCAATGTTCTTTTGAAGTCATTCAAATCTAGAACGGATTCCGAACCGTGATCCTGAAATTCTCGAGGGCTGGCGTCATGCCCCCGGATTCTGACTCGATGAGACTTTTGCCTCGATTTCGGTCCCCAGTCATCATATCTCGAGCTTGGCTTATTTTGTCGGATCGGGATATACCATGAGCCCGATTTTACCCGTATACAGATAGTCCCTTCGTTTCTTGGAGAGTAAATGACGAGAAATGACATGAGCTTCCGATTCTCGCTTCGACACATCACGGGAGAAATGATAAAACATTTGAAACATCTCGTCAGTCATGTCATAATGGCATTAAATGCTTGTTAGCCGTCGGTCGGCTGTCCCTGGACGTTAAACGGCCCTGAAATTCTATAAATACCCCCTCTTCTATCCAATTTTCACTTTACACCAAATCGTCTACCTTCGTACCTTCAGGGTTTCAATATTCTATAGTGATTTTACCCTCGTTACCCAAGGTTCTTCAGTACTTTGCAAAAACTTTTACTCATCTCTTGTTCAAGCCAATAAGTCTGATCTCTCAACGGTTACTCTTTCTCTATCTTTTCCAAGCTTTTTCTCCCATAACAATGGCAAAAACCTCAAAATCTGTCCCTCACAAAGATGCACCTTCTTCCTCGAGACCAACCACTGAAGTCGAGGAGACCATCCCCGATATGGTTGTTGATGAACATGCGAAAAAGCCCCCTTGAAGATGTTCATTCCCTGTGGTTATTCAGTCACCGGTGACTTTAAGGTTGAGAAACCTTCTTCTGTACAAGGTCGGTGTGAGGAGGCCTCGAGATACATCTGCTCAATTACCGAAAAGGTCCTCCCCACGGTCCAAAAAGACTGCAATTGGGCCGACAAAGACATAGTGGTCCCCAACCCTGAATAGGCCATTACCACCCATGTCAAGGGATATCTAAGTGTTTACACTTATCCCTTCACATTGGTCCCGGTAGACCCGGTCATCTTAGACTTCTGCAGGAGGTATAACGTGTGCCTTGGCCAGATTCATGCATCACTGTGGAGGATTGTGATCCTCCTCTGATTTTTGTGAACAAAATCGATGGGTGCTCGTTCACCATTGATCATCTACTCCGCTTATAGTCCCCGAATCTTCCCGGGAGGGGGGGACTGATAAAGCTAGTATGACGGGCCAACAAAGCCCCGTTCTCGAGCATTGACAAGGACCGGGATCGGGGTTGACAAGGAAATTTTGTTCGAGTGAGGACCGTCGACCTATAACTTGTCGAGTGGAGGTCTTTCCCCGAAAGGTGGAACGAATCACGTAAGTACTCCCTTTAAGCGTCGATTTTATGACTTATCTTTCCTTTTCTTATTGGTCCTTGTTATATTGTAGCCCTTGCTCGAGTTTCGAATGCTATCACTTGACTCAAGGAGTGGGTCGAGGGCATTGTATTACAGATTCCCTACTTCGAGCGCTCATGGCGTAAACATTCAAAATGCCGTTGGGAGGCCCGTTCCCATGGTAAGGTTCTTTTTTTGAACAAGCCGTATTGAATTTTTTCTTCTAACATCGCGTTCTTATGTCTTTTACTTTATTTTGTAGGTCTGCCTAAGAAGGTCGAGCTTAGGCCTTCGATCGGGGATGAGAACTTGACTTTCGAGTCTCCTTCTCCGGGGCAAGCCGGAGAGAGGAAAAGGAGTAGGGCTCCGATTTCCCCGAGCTCGGAGAAAAAGAAAACAAGGAGAAGGCTGGTGCTCAAGCCAAAGGAAAACATCAGCTCCTTAGCGCCAGCTTCAGACTTGCTCCATCAGCTCAGGGACGAGTCCGAGGGGGAAGAGCCTTTTGGTTTGTGGCACGCGAGCCTTCGCCCCTCGAAGAGTAAGGGGCCGTTTAACCAGAGACCCATGAGGCAGATCTGCCTCATGTCAGGGAAATCGATGAGGATACCAGGGCTGAGGATTCTTGAGACCTATTAGGCACTTAGTGAAATATACATCACCGTGTCACCCTCGTTTACCGAGTCTACGTACAATGAGGCCTAAACAATGAAAGAACGGCCCAACGAGGGGCCCACGGAGCAGATGATCCCCTCCGATATTTTTTTGATAGCGTGGATTCTACCTCAATGGAGGACGTCACCGGGTTAGGTGACTTAGAAGTACCGAGGAAAAGTTCGTCCTCGGGGTTAGGCAGGCCTAACTCGAGCCATAGACTGGTCAACCGGTTCCCTGCCCCGAGTGTGGATCTAGGTCGGAAGCGGTCAATTATTATCACCGTTGGGGAGGATGCCCGGGTGATTTTCGCCCCGTGGGTATAGCCAATTATCTCTGGTGCCTGGTGACTGAAGAAGACCAGGACAAAATGAACGAGGTAGACTCGCCATGCTTGTTCAACGAAGCACAATAGGTGCTGAACCGGGTAACTCTTGATAATTCCTGATGATTCCATTTTTTCTTCTGATATTTGAACTAGTTTTTTTGTAACTCTAATATCATTCCTCGTATTTGTAAGCCTCGGTGCTCCACCATGAGACCTTCATTCGGTGTCAGGATGAGTTGAGCCAATTTAAAGTTGAAGTGAAAGAGCTTGCTGTGAAAAGAAACATGTAAAAACTTCTCATCGAGCAACGTGAGGGTGAAATAAAAGGCCTCTGAGCCGAGTTGGAAGCGGCTCAGAAAGAACAGGCCGACCTGTTAGAACAAGTAAAATTTTTTGAATATAGTGATGAAGAGCTAGACGGTGTCTAACAGACATAATCCACAGGTCCACCAAAAGATTGATCGGGTTCACCAGCTCCGGGCTGAGATAGACGAGGTCACGTCTATGGCCGAGGAGTGGATGGGCAAGATGGAACAGTTGGCTTCTGAAAAGGAAACAACCCGGGAGAAATTAGCCTCGGCGGAGGCCCAACTTCGATCGATGAAGGAGAAGGCAGAGGCACGGTCCTAGAAAATTGAGGAGCTCTAGACTCAACTGAGTTCGGTCGTTGCCGACTGAGAAACCCTAACCAAGGAGCTTAAAGCAGCCAAGTAAATTGCCGAAATAGCCAAGGCCGATACCGATGAGAAGGTGGCCCAGTATAAAGCCAATGATGAGGCTGCTCAAGAATGCCTAAAGGCCATAGTCGATCATGCGAAGTGGCAGTCCCAGAGGGAGGCTCTCTTAGAGGTTCATGCCCGAGGGTTCGATTTATTGGCCGAGCACGAAAATGTTAAGAGGTTCAAGGCTGAGTCCAATAAGTTGGCGAGGGTTCGGAAGGATCTGAGGATGGGGAAGATTCCGGCGGCCCCGGTGATGAGGCGAGCTCCGGTGAGAATTAGGCTTCTTAGGTGCCTTGTAATTTTTTGCTTTTTTCTTTATGATTGCAAAGATTTCGGATGCCTTAGAATGTAATAATTAGGTCATATTTGGAGGCTCGAACTTTGTTCTTTTTTCGAGACTATTTTTCTTAAGGCTCGTGAGGGGGCTTGGTATGACCAGAAGCTTTTCCTGAAATATTAACTTAGAATTTTTTATAATTTTTCTGAGGGTAGCCTTCGAACCGGTTTAGAAATTTTGAAGGCCTTATGTTTCTGTTATGGATCTCGGACATCTCCGAGCCGTTCTTGGATGGTCGTAGACTTTTAAGTTTGGGTATTTCCCAATAGGCTTGTAACCCCAAGTTATCCAGGATTTCCAAGATAACAGTCCCCGAATTGGGATGGCCGTAGCCTTTAAAGTTCGAGAACTGCCTAATAGGTCTTGTGCCTCTGGGCTTTGATAGCCCAGGCCATCCAAGCTTGTCTTTGGACGACAGTCCCCGTGTGAGAGTGATCCATTTGAACCCAGATAGAGGTGGACCTTAGGCTCGATATTTTTAGGGGACTGAATGTAGAAATTTTTAAGAGACAAAATATTTATCCGCAAGGTAGAAACTTTCTTTCATTTCTGTGTGTAATATACAAAGTTACAAATGTGTAAAAGCTTCATATTACGGCTTAAGTGGTCTATGTGGGCACGGTTCAATTGACCGTTTAGCCCTTACAGTATATCCTATCCACAAGTCTAGGTTGTTCGAGCACAAAGTTTCTTTTCTTGCTAAAGTCATTGTCCGAGGGTGATGGCCCCCAATATCGGAGGCCGACCATAGAGAGGCCTCGGATACTGTTAATAGGGTCCTTGACTCCGGTCTTCGATTCTAAGTTAGCACGATCCACTGTTACCTCGTTAAAAACCTTGCTAGAAAACCCATTTGGGACAAAATCGGTCTAAGGAAAAAAGAGTGCAACACGTGCTTACAGGACAAATAGTCGTATTGTCCCCTGATCGTTACCTATAAGTGTTAGTCTAAATATGTAAAGAAAATAAATGAATGGCGTCGTACCTCAACAATAGTATCGTTTTTAGAGGGCGACATTCCAGTTATTCGGTAGTCGCTCACCGTTAATTGCTTCGAGTTTGTATGATCCTTTGTCGGTGATCTCGATAATACGATATGGACCTTCCCAATTCGGCCCCAGTTTCCCCTCATTCGGGTTCTGAGTGCTCAATTTCACCTTCCTTAACACCGAGTCCCCAATATCAAAATGTCGAAATTTGACTCTTCAATTGTAATACATTTCAATTTGTTGCTTTTGGGCAGCCATCGGGACGAGGGCGGCCTCGAGCCTTTCATCTAACAATTCCAGGGTCGTATTTATGGCCTCGTTGTATGACTCTTTTGTCGCATATTATGACCTAAGACTCGGTTATCCTACTTCGACCGATATTAGAGCTCGGCACCGTAAACCATCGAGAACGGGGTGGCTGCGATACTGGACTACGAGGTCGTACGGTATGCCCATAGGACTCCGGACAAGATTGCTTTCCATTTTCTTTTGGCGTCGGTCAATCTTTTTTTGAGGTTTTGGAGTATAGTTTTGTTGGTGTACTCCGCTTGCCCGTTCCCATTAAGGCGGTAGGATGTTGATAGGATCCTTTGATCTTATGGTCTTCGAGAAAGTTTCTTATTTTGCTGCCGATGAACTGTTTCCCAATGTCGCACACGATCTCGGTCAGCATTCCGAACCGGCATATTATGTGGTCCCAAATGAAATTGATGAATTCCTTCTCCCTAACTTAATCATGCCTCTGCTTCCACCCACTCAAAAATATATACAGTCATAAATAATATAAATTGAGCCTTACCAGGTGCCCATGGAAAGGGGTCGACGATATCCATCCCTTATTTCATGAACGACCAGGGCAACAAGACTTAATGTAGCAGCACCCCGGGTTGATGAATCACCGGAGCGTGCCTTTGACATTCATCGCATTTTCGTACAAACTCCTTTGCGTCCTTTTCCATACCGGATTAATAGTAGTCGACTCTGATTATTTTCCAAACTAATGATTTGGCGCCTGAATGATTTTCGGGGGTGCCTTCGCGGACCTCCCTTAGAACATACTCGGTATCTCCCTGTCCTAGACATATTATGAGTGGGCCATCGAATGTTCTCCTGAACAGGGTTCCTTCTTTGGACAAGCCGAACCGAGTCGCCTTCGTACGAAAAGTCCTCAATTCTTTAGGATCCGAGGGCAGTTTTTCGGTCTTCAGATACTCTATATATTTGTTTCTCAAGACCCAAGTTAGGCTTGTTGAGTTTATCTCGGTGTGACCTTCTTCCACTACCGATCTCATGAGTTGTACGACCGCCCCCGAGTTGAACTCATCATCATCGACCGACGATCCCAAGTTAGCAAGGGCATCGGTGTCACTGTTTTGATCCCAAGGTACATGTTGTAGAGTCCACTTCTTGAACTGATGTAGTGTTACCTGCAGCTTATCCAGGTATCTTTTCATTCGTTCCTCTCTAACCTCGAACATCCCGTTAACTTGGTTCACCATAAGGAGGGAGTCGCTCTTAGCTTCGATCACCTTTGCCCCTAAAGTTTTGCCAGTTTGATACCTGCAATCATGGCCTCATATTCGTCCTCGTTGTTAGTCAGTTTTACAGTCCTAATAGATTGTCTAACTACATTGCCTGTTGGTGGCTTCAATACGATTCCAAGTCCAAACCCTTTTGCATTCGAGGCACCGTCTGTAAAGAGGTTCTAGTTCCCGAAGAAATCCTCGAGTTCAACAATAACTCTCTTTCGACCTCGGGTATTAGGGTTGTCATAAAGGCGGCCATAGAGTCTGCCAAAATTTGAGATTTAATGGCGGTTTGGGGTTGATATTCGATATCGTACCCGTTGATCTCTATGGCCCATTTGACCAATTATCCTGAGGGCTAGGGTTTATGCATTACATTCTTCAATGGGTAAGTAGTTACAACACATATGGGGTGACACTGAAAGTATGGGTTCAGCTTCCTAGAGACGTTTAACAAAGCAAGCGCCAATTTTTCTTGGTAAGGATATCTAGTTTCGGCCTCAGAGTCGTGCTAACATAATAGATTAGAAATTGCATACCTTCCTCTTCTCAGTCCAGAACTCCACTTACCTCTATCTCGGATACTGCTAAGTACAGGTATAGCTGTTTGTCTGTCTTTAGAGTATCAAGCAGATGTGGGCTCGAGTGATACCGCTTGAGTTCCTCCAAGGCTCGTTATCACTCCGGGGTCCATAAGAAGTTATTGTTTTTCTTCAATAGTGAGAAGAACCGGTGGCTCTTGTCGGAGGACCTCGAGATGAGCCACCCCAGGGCGGCTATGCGTCCGGTTAACCTTTGAACGGCCTTGATGTTGTCCACAACAGTGATATCTTCGATGGCCTTGATCTTATCAGGATTAATCTCAATTCTCCGGTTGTACACCATGAATCCGAGGAATTTCTCGGACCCAACCCCAAATGCACATTTCTCCGGGTTCAGCTACATATTGTACTTCTTCAATATGCTGAAGGTTTCCTCATATGTTTCATATGGTTCTCTGCTCGCAGAGACTTAACCTATCGTCAATGTAAACCTCTATTGATTTTCCTATTTGTTCTTTGAATATCCGATTTACTAGGCGTTGGTAAGTGGCACCGGCATTTTTTAGTCCAAATAGAATCACGTTATAGCAGTAGGTGCTGCACTTAGTGATAAAGGAAGTTTTTTCCTGATCTCCGGGGTTTATCCAAATTTGGTTATACCCGGAACAGGCTTCGACAAAACTGAGGATCTCGTGGCCGGCCATTGAATCGATCATGTGATTGGTGTTGGGCAAAGGGAAAGAGTCCTTGGGACATGCCTTATTCAAATCTTTATAGTCTACACACATTCTTAATTTATTCCTCTTTTTAGGGTCTACCACTATGTTTTCTAACCAATCCGGGTACTGAACCTCCCGAATGGACCCTATTTTAAAGAGGTTAGATACCGCAACTTTGATGAATGCATGCTTGACTTAGGATTGAGGTATCATTTTCTATTTGACTGGATGGAACTTTGGGTCCAGGCTCAGCTTGTGAGTGGTTATTTCCGGGGGGATCCTTGTCATATCAAGGTGGAACTAAGCGAAATAATCTATGTTAGCTATAAGGAATTGGATAAATTTTTCCTAAGCTCAGGACTCAACCCGTGCCCAGGTATACCTTTGGATCGGGCAAGTGCTCGACCAATACGACTTGCTCCAGTTCTTCGATTGTCGATTTGGTAGCATCAAAATCATCGGGGGATATGAAAGACCTGGGAACTCCATAATCATCATCCTCATCCATCCCCTACTTCTTCGGTTCCATCGAGGCCGGTTTTTGTAATTGCTATTTGGTCTCATTTTTGGCCATCGGATTCAAATCCTTTGATGTTGAAAGCGCAGATACTGGGATCACCTCGACGACCGTGAACATATCCTTTGTGGTTGGTTGCTCTCCATAAATTTTTTTGGTTCCTCCAGGCATTGGGAACTTCAGCACCTGGTGCAGTGTCGAGGGGATTGCCCTCATGTTGTGAATCCATGGTCTCCCGAACAAAGCATTGTAACTCATGCCCCCTTCGATCACGCAGAACTTCATTTTTTGAATGATCTCGCGCCGGTAATGTTATCTCCCCTTTAGTGGTCTCACATGCCATGTCGAATCCGTTTAGGACACGGACTGCATGCACGATTTGATCTTATAGACCAAGATGTTCCACGGCCCTCGAGCTGATGACGTTGGTCGAGCTACCTGGATCAATCAATACACCCTTAACTCGAGATTTATTTATGAGCACAGATATTACCAGAGCATCGTTACAGGTTGCACGATGTCTTTATCTCCCTCGTCATTGAAAGACAAGGTCCCTTATGGTACGTAATCTCGAGTCCATTTTTCTCTCGTGATGGATACTTTGGTGCGCTTTGGCATCGGCCCCTAGGGAACGTCGACCCCATTGATGATCATGTTAATGACGTGCTGATTTTTCTCCTGGTTGATCTGTTTATTGGAATTTTTATTCCTGAAATGATTCTAGGCTCGATCGCTCGGGAATTATCGGACATGTCCATTATTGAATAGCCGGGCAACTTCCTCTCTTAGTTGTGTCGGCAATCCTTTGTTCTGTGGCCGTGAGTGCCATGATATTTTCACGTTGGGTTAGGATCCCTTTAGGCTGGATCAAACTATAGAGGTCGAGCCATTTGGTATCATTGATGCGTTCGATGATAGATACGATGGAGATAGTGCCGATGTTAAAGTTGTACTTTGATAACCTTGGCACTTCCTTAGTCCTGATGGGCCTGTCGAAACTGTTTTTGCTCATGAGTCCCTGATTTTTTTGGCCTCAATTAATCCTTATTTCATTTCTCACTGGGTTTTGCCCAGACCCATTACTTCTTCAGTCTTCATTGTACGGCTGATACCAATCCCTGATTGATCTAGGTTCACGATAAACGTCTCTCTTGACTCTGTCAACGGCTCTAACGGGATAAACGGACCCGAAAGGGGCCCCAAGCTGATCATCTTTGAACCTGATTTTTGATTGATACCGGTTATCCCTAGGTAACAGCTAGATATTTTACTAGGCTTTGTTTCAACTGTTGTGAAGCCAACGAGCTTTGAATATTGAGTCCTTGGGTGAAAGCTTGAATGGCCTAATCATCAACGGCCGGAGGCAGGTCCATCCGTTCCATTTGAAACCGGGACACAAATTCTCTGAGCATCTCATTATCCCTCTATTTTGCTTTGAAAAGGTCTGATTTCTTGGTCTCAACCTTGATAGCGTCGGCGTATGCTTTTACGAAAGAATCTCTAAATATAGCGAACGAGTCAATAGAATTAGGAGGTAGGTTTTGATTACCATATCATAGCTCCCTTTGAAAAAGTTTCCCCGAACTTTTTCAGCAGAACAGACTCAATTTCATCATCCTCCAAGTCGTTCCCTTTGATGGCGCACGTATAGGTGGTCACATGCTCATTTGGGTCTGTCGTTCCGCTATACTTAGGAATCTCGGGATGCAGAAATTCTTAGGATCGGCTTCGGAGCTGTGCTCAGAGGAAAGGTCTTTAAACAAACTTCTTGGAATCCATGCCTTTTAATATCAGTGGTGCTCCTGGGATTTGGTCGACCCTGGAATTGTAGGTTTCCACCTTTTTGTCATCGGCGTCGATTTTCTTCTCTCTTGATTCTACCCATTTTGTCAGCTCTTTGAGCATCTTTATGTTCTTGGGTTTGTCCCCGATTCATTTTCGTTTGGCCTCTCCATTACCCATTCATTTCTGTGGGTGATTTCTCGAGATAGCTGATAAGTAGGGATTTTGACTGCTTATTTACTCTCTTTTACTTACGTTTTAGCTAAAAATGCTTAAAGGTATTCCCCAGAACTAATGAAATGTGCTTTCTTGCAGGAATATTGGGAAACAAGCCAAATAAATGAAAATCAACTCAAGAAGGAGTAAAATTGGACAAGGACCAAAACAAGGCAAAAGGGACCAAAGTGCGGACCGCACAATACTATGTGCGGCCGCAGACTCTGAAGAGCCACTGATAGAATTCCTTCACAAATTGCGGACCGCACAATTATTGTGCGGCCACAGAAGACAAGAATCAGAGAGATGTGTTTTGGGGGCCTGAAGAAGTGCGGACTGCACTATTATTATAAGTTTGTAATAGAGTATCATTTTAACATTAGATTTTCTTCTATTAATCATCTATTATGAGTTTAATCTTAGTTTCTTCTTTAATTTCTTCATTTTTGCCTATGAGTAGCTAAACCCTTAGCTAGGGTTGTGACCCAACCCTAGTATGGGTACCTAATGGGTGATTGATTTAGGGCTTACTTATGATTGGGTATATAATTTAGCCTAATTCTTGCTTGAATTTAAGAACTTATGGTTGTAAACATTGATTCATGCCTAATTGACTTAGTTTCTACTTGAGAAAGAGAAACTAAGTCTAGGAAAACTAGGCTAACAATAAATTGGGGCGAACTGAAGAAATTGATAGCCCCAATTAAAGGGTTGAATCAAGAGATAGTAAGACCGGTCTTGAGCATATATCACTTGGTTCGTGAAATACCCATTTGGATATGAGAAAGCCAAATTGGGAAAAATCACTCAAACTACCGAGAAGTGTAGAGTGAGTAATCGCGTGTGATTGCTATATTATATCCCAATCAACCAAACATTCCCTAAAGCCAAGTCGTTAGGTAACCAACTTGGCGAAAGTCACAGCCCTAGATCTTTCATAACTTGAAAAACAACAAAACCAAAAACGTTGTCTCTTAGATTTACAATTTCAAGCATTAGCATAAAAATTAGAAAGAGAAAATAAATAACTGAATATGTGGAAGTGCAATCTTGGGCACGTCATACACTAGACTAGGTATATACCTAATC
>ML378626.1:4356-29771 GCA_005239525.1 Nicotiana knightiana
GGGGGGGGGGGGGGGGAATTGTTATCCGTTCTTTTCTTTAACTAAGCAGTTGATCTGATTTTTCTGTTAGTCGACAGGATCTTGATGAGGTAGATGTAAAGTAAAAACAGAAAGTAAATTGCATAAAATAAATGACACCAGATGTTTTATACTTGGTTCGAATTCAATGTGAATCCTACTCCAGTCCCCTTGGGTTGCAAGAGTGTTCTCTTTTAAGTTCCTTGAAATAGTTGGTACAAGTATGTTGATGTTATTGAACATACACCAACAACTTCTCACAATGTAAGTATTTTTCCAAGTTTTGATGCCTCACCAATGATTCTTTTTCTCTCTTTCTTCTCTCCACTTATTATAGAGTAATCTAAAGTAGACTACGATGCTTGTTTGGAGTAGATAAAAAAGATTGGTAATGGTTCGATCAAAGTATGACTGTGTCGTTGGACCTTTGACTGCATATATATATGACTTGAGGGAGGATCTTCTTTGATATGAGCAGATCTTTAAGAGATAAGAAACCCAAAGGAATTGATCTTTACTATGAATCTTGATTGATTCCTTCCAAGAATAAAGTCAGAATTTTCCTATACTTGAACCCTGAAATGTGGCATGATGACTGTTGCTTCCTTGATTGTCGCTAGCATGTTTGGCCAAGCTTATAAAATCAGCTTATTTTGAGAAGTGCATTTTCTCAAAAGTGCTTTTCTAAAAAGTACTTTTGGTGAGAAGTAGTTTGTGTTTGGCTAATTAATTTGAAAAGCATTTTTGAGAAATAATTAGTATTTGGCGAAGTTTTTAAAAAGTATTTTTAAGAGCCCGTTTGGCCAAGCTGTCAAAAACTGCTTATTTAGAAAAGAGCTTTTTTCCAGAAGTACTATATCCACAAGTACTTTGATAAAAAAATAATAATTTGTGTTTGGCCAATTCACTTAAGAAGTAATTTTGCAACATTTGGTAAACAAATTGTGTTTGGCCGATCTTTCTAAAAAGTACTTTTGAGTGTCAAATTACCAAAGAGGATAGTATAAAGGTCTTATAATTATTTTAAAGATAAAAATTATAGTATAAAGGTCTTATAATTATTTTAAAGATAAAAATGAACTTAAATATTTTTCGTAAAAGACTTCTATTATTTTTTATTTTATTAAAATATAAAATATAAAGTAAACATACATATTAATGATATAAACCAATATAACATCTATAACTATACCAAAGCATATAATATTATCTAGTATAATTACTTATTGTTTACATGATGATTTGAATAATCAAAATACATCATTCAGTATGAATTAGAAGTCTATTCCACAAATTACTATGTGTTGATAATCAACCATGAAATAATAAGCAAAGTCACTCACACATGATAACAGTTCTCAATAATTTCATCTTAATTCTATCACACAATGCCTCAATATTAGTAGAAGACTTGCCTTCATTTCTAAAGGAATACCAGAAGGCCCATCTCCTTCCTCAATATCTATAGTAATGTTTTCATTAGCATAATAGTTGAATTTCTTATCAGCAAAGGAATTTCGTTGGATAAAATTTTATATAACTATGTCAGCTGTAACAAGATAATTTTGAGTGTCAAACTTAAAATATGGTATTGAGTATAAAATAAAAATAATTTTAAATATATAAAAAATTATTATTTTCGTAAAAAAAACAGGTAAGTATGTTTAAATTCAAATTCAAAAGAGTAAATAATTATTAACAACACCTAATGCATAATTTAATTTTTTTAAAATTTAAATTAAAAAAATTAATTATTACCTAACCTAACCAACTTTGTCTTGAATAGCCAAGTGGCCTATTGCGAGGTTGCCATTTGGCTTAGTGTGAAGTCTTTTTTTTCTTCTTTTAATAATATATAGATTAATAGATTTGATAACAATTTTAAAGATCGGGAAATTAATAGCCTATAAGAGAAGAAATTATAAATGATTATTTGTAAGAAGAGAACTAAAAATCCAAAGAAGATGTAGATAATTTTCTTTAGTGTGAGAAAAGATGAAGATAATTTGGAAAGTTACAAGATGTTACACAACGAAAAAATCAAAAAAATAAAAAAGTCAATAAAATATTTGAAAAGTATATGATATCTTTAAATTTAAAAGAATGGCAAAAACTAGAAACAGAAAAAAAAACTTAAATCAACAAGGAATAATTTGGAAAATATAATTTTATAGTGAGGATAGTTTTTTCTTGAATAAATTAATTCCATGTTTCTGCTTCTGCTTCTTGGAAGAAGCTAGAATTTTCTACTTCTTCCCAAAAAGCAAAAAAAATTGCTTCTGATACTTCTCCGTCTTGGCCAAACAACTTCAATTTTTTAAAAAGTACTTTTTTGAGGAAAAAAGTACTTTTGGCTTCCGAGAAGCATGTCCACACAGGCTCGTGTATTTTTCTCAAAAGTTCTTTTCAAAAAAGTGCTTTTGGGGAGAAGCTACTTTTTTCTGCTTCTCCCAAACTATTTCTGCTTCTCCAAAACTATTTCTGCTTCTGCACAAAAATACTCTTTTTTCCTCCAAAAGCTTGGCCAAACACTTCAACTTTGAAAAAAAGAACTTTTAAAATAAAAAAGTGCTTCGAGATTTGGAGAAGCTTGGCCAAACAAACTATAAGTATCCTTAGTAGATCTTCCATATAGATTATCTAGTGTGGTTTCCATTAACTACCGTAAAGAATCGAGACTGAATATTTATCTTCCTTGATTGCTCGCAATCACGAGCAGAATTGATTCTTCAATCTCAGCCTTCCTTAAGTGGGTAGCTTCTGAATCTTTAGTTGGTTCTCACTTTCTTCTTCTCTCTTAGCTTTCCTTCTTTGGATTCTTGATTGCTTCCTTCTTCTATCTTGGCCCTCCTTCTTTGGATCCTTGATTTCATGTTATAGGAATAATTTATTTTCCATGATTAAAACATATATCTAACAATATCCCCCTTTTTATTGATGATAACAAATAACTTAATGTATTTTACTTCCCTATTTATTTTAGCTTGTAGTCAGCTCCCTCTCAACTTGTTGTAGGGTCTTTATCTTGAAGTTGACTCCCCCTCAACTTGCTATCACTTCATCTGAGTTTAGTTGGACGATTTAGTTGGTCGACTCCCCCTCAGCTAGTTGACATTCTTCCTGCTAGTTGACTTGAGTTATCCCTGCATATTAGTAGTTTTCCACTCCCCCTCAGCTGGTTGACATCCTTCCTGCTAGTTGACTTGAATTGTCCCTGCATATTAATAGTTTTATTTTATCCTTCTTTGGCATCATTAAAAAGAGGGCTAAGCAGGTTTCATTTTTAGCAGTTTAAGAAGTCTAATAATTACAGTCATCCAAAGCAACCAAAACATTCATGCATCCAAGAAAATATCCAAGACATAAGCAAAAAACTAGGATTGTCTGAAACAACCAACATATATCAGCAGCGAAGAAAGTAGGTAAGAGTATTGTAGATGGCTTCCTTGAGACGATAAAATCTAGCATTCATCGTGACTGATATCCTATCAACACGATCATGGAATTTTCTGAAGGCTTTTATTGCTTTTTCCGCAGTCTTCTGAACCATGACACGCAGCTTGTACACATATGAACCTGTCTCTTTAGAGATCTCGTGGATAGCTCCAACTGTGGACTGAGTGGTTAGGAGCGAATCCTTGATAACAATAAACTTGTCATCGAGTGCAGCAATCTTCTCAAGTAACTCTAGGTTATTCACAGCAGTATGAGGAGCATCAACTTTTACCTTAGATATAGAAGGGACCATTTTGGATTCAGTTTCCTGCTTCTTTACCCAAGAACCATCCACAACAACATAACCCATGTTGACAAACGCTCTAGTATTTCAACACTTGGAGACTAACACATACGGGTAGTTTAAGAAAGGAATATTAAAGGTTTCGAGGAGACGAGTGATAACCATACCATAGGGAAGACTCGATGGTTCTTCAGAGCTAACAATCATAAAATTGATTAACCCATGAGGACAACTTCACTTTGTGTTTTGTAAGAAGACAGTAGACCAAGAAGGTGTCTCTTTCAAATAGAGTGGTGTAAGATCATGTTCTGGGGAGTATGTTGGTGTGTCACGACCCAAAATCCACTAGTCGTGATGGCACCTAAGTCAACCAGCTAGGTAAGCCAGCAAATCTCTATCCAATTCCAATAATTTTAACAAAGCAACTAAACAAAAGTAATTATCTAAATCTTATACATTTTTCAAGGACTGGTAGTACAAATCACGAGCTTCTACAAATAGAGTTTACAAAGCGGAAATGAAATAAATACATAGTCTGTTTGAAAAGTACATAAATAGAGTTTTGTAATCTAAGGATACCCCAAAAAAAGGAGGAAGCTACAACAGGGGCGCATGTACATCTTCAAATCCAGCAACCCTCGAACTCAGCAACAACAACGACCAACATCTACACGCAATGTGCAGAAGTGTAGTATCAATACAACCGACCTCATGTATTGGGTAAGTAACAAACCTAACCTTTTAGGTTGAAAGTAGTGACGAGCTATCACAAGGTCGGGTCCAATACCGGTATTCAATAACAGTTCACAGCAGCATAATACAAGTAGTAAAAGGGGTATCTCAGAAGTAAAATGCTCAACCCGTTCACAGTTCCAGAAAATAAGCATGTTTTTCAGATATCTCAGTGAAAACTCAATTCTTTTGCCAAAAATGCCAAAAATACAAGTAAGTTTGAAAACTGGAATTTTTTCCAAAATCCTTTCAACAATAAGTAAGAAATTTCATTTTCTTTCCAAATAACAAGTGCAAAAATACCTCTATATACCCACATATCAATATGTGTAAAAAGTCATGAATGACGTGATAATATATAGCATGAGGAAAAATGCATCTATATGCCTGTATGTCAAGTGTACATATCAAATGCGATGCAACTCAGTGATAAAACCATATACATACTCTCACAGTATCAATTCATTCAGTCCTCTCAGTCACTCAGTCCTCACAATCACTCGTCACTCAGCACTCGCACTCAGTAGGTACCTGCGCTCACTGGGGGTGTGTACAGACTCCGGAGAGGCTCCTCCAGCACAAGCGCTATATCAAGCCAATCATGACATAATCAATGAAAGATGCTGCGATGTGCAGCCCGATCCCATAAATGAACATGTCACTGCGTGCAGCCCGATCCCATAAATAAACATGTTGCAGCGTGCATCCCAATCCCATAAATAAACATGTTGTGGCGTGCAGCCCGATCCCATAAATATCCTCACAATCAGGCCCTCGGCCTCACTCAGTCATCAATTTCTCCAGTCTCTCTCTCTCGGGCTCACAATATCATGAAACTAGCCCGAATATGATAATGTGATGTATCAATAAATAACAACAGAGACTGAGATATGATATGCATATGACTGAGTATATAAAACAATGAAAGCAGATAACTCAACAGCAGAAATGACCTCAGTGGGTCCCAACAGTATCGACATAAGTCTAAACATGATATCTAGCATAATTGACAACTCAATTACTATATCACATGGTGAAACACAATTATCAACACAATTAGGGCCACTATACAGTGCCATGGGATCAACAAAGTCCCAATTTCACTCAAATCCGACTACAAATTGATGTTCAAAACTCAAAATTTTATTTTATGAAACTTTAGGCCAAAACCCCCTAATTTCTCTTTAAGATTCAACAACTAATTGCCAGAAAATGAAAATAGATTCATGAAATGTAATCAAAACCGAATAGAGAACACTTACCCCAATCCTTGTGACGAAATTGTCTCCAAAAATCGCCTCAATCTGAGTCCCACATCTTAACATATAAAGAAAGAACCAAAGCCTCGATTTTTATAACTCTGTCCATAACTTTCACATCTGCGGATAGGTGGCTGCATCTGCGACCTTCGCTTTTGCAGAAAAGGGCTCGCATTTGCGAGATAGGTCGCTTCTGCGATGGCCATGACCGCATCTGCGGTTGCGCTTCTACGCGATTACCTCTGCAACTAAGGACCTTCACTCTTCAATGAAACCTCGCATTTGCGATGCTTGGCTAGCATCTGTGACCATCGCACCTGTGCAATATCAATTGCAGGCGCGGAACACTAGAACCAACAGCTCCTTTACAATAGCAACATGAAGAAAAATGGTCCGAAATTGATCCGAAACACGCCCGAGCCCCTCGGGACCTCGTCCAAACATACCAACAAGTCCCATAACATAAAACGGACCTACTCGAGGCCTCAAAACACATATAACAACATTGAAACAACGAATCACACCTCAATTCGAAATCATTGAACTTTGAAACTTCAACTTCCACAACCGATGCCGAAACCTATCAAATCACGTCCGATTGGCCTCAAATTTCGCATACAAGTCACATTTAACCTTACGGACCTGCTCCAACTTCCTGGAATCAGAATCCAATGCCGATATCAAAAAGTCCACTCTGGGTCAAACTTTCCAAAATTTCAACTTTCGCCATTTCAAGCCAAACTTTACTACGGACCTCCAAATCACAATCAGGACGCGCTCCTAAGTCTAGAATCACCCAATGGAGCTAACGGAACCATCAAAATACCAATACGAGGTCAATGACTCAAAAGTCAAAACTTGGTCAAACTTGTGAAATTTAAAGCTTCTAGCTAAGAATCATTCCTCCAAATCAATTCCGAATAACCTGAAAACCAAAATCCGCGATTCACATAAGTCATAATACATCATACGGAGCTACTCATATCCTCAAACAACCGAGCAAAGTGAAAACGCTCAAAATGACCGGTCGGGTCATTACATGGTAACGACAATGTGATCAAGAAAACCAGTTTCAAATTTAATGTCATGGGGCCCTAATTTGTTTGGAAAAGAGTCGGACAAAGATTAAGCAAGTTATCTTTTGGCTCTTTCAAGCAAAATTCAAAATCTTCAGGCCAAGAATTTTTTAACAGAGCAGAGTAACCGGAATTTTTTCATTGAAACATAGTATCGAAGGTAGAATAGTCTAGAAAAATACGCTAACTTAATAGTATGGACTCAATCTTTTCAAATTTGGGGGAACAAAAGGTTTGCATAGAACATGCGAATAAGATATTCATAAACATTTGGAGGGGTTAGAGCAAGGAAATTTACCCATCTCTGAAAGTCAAAGAAATCTTTTGCCTTTCAATTTAGGCTTTCCATATCATCCAGATTGATGACTCTTCCATGAGAGATCAATTTTACTTTGAAGGCAACAAATTTTCTCAATTAGGCGTATCCCAATAGTTCATCTCTGATTCTAGCAAACTGTTTAGGTCCATCTTTACTTTCTTCGGAGTTATGGCTTTGACTTCTTCTTCCATAGGACGCTTCCCTATGGGTTTTTTGATAGGGTTGCGAGCATCATCGGAAAGGCCCACCCTAGAATATGAGAAGTCCTCAGAGTGATCATGTAATTATACGATCGGTCGTTTTATATAATAGCATCTCGTTGCCACTTTTGATGCTTTTCACATGTGTAATTTAAGTTTAATGACTTGCAGGGTTGATTGGTTCATTTCAGGAAGAATTCAGGTTGATTTAGACCCTTTAGCTTTGGCTTAGAAGCATAAGTTGATCATGTTGACTAACATTTCACTTTTGTAAAAATGGCCACAGAACGACATTTGATGGCTTTGATAGCTTTTTATCATGATTTTAGACTTCGACATATGCCCAGAATCGAATTCTTGAGTCCGTAGGTTAATTTGTGTTATTTTGCCGAAAATTAGCAATTTGAGGGTTAGAAATTTGATCGTAGGTTGACTTTTGGCTATCCGATTCGGAATTTGGTTTTGGGTCTTGAAGAGGTTTGTTATGCTATTTAAAAGTTGTCTGTAAAATTTGGAATCATTTGGAGTTGATTTGATAGGATTCGAATGATTAGTTGCAATTCTAGAGGTTTTGGAACTTTATTTTGAAATTCATGCGTTTTGGTGTCCGGTCGTGGTTCTAGGCGTCATTTTTGTGTTTTTATCGTGCGAGCGAGTTTGTATGATATTTTTAGACTTTTATGGATGTTTGTTTTGGAGCCCCAATGACTTGGTTAAGTTTCGTACACGTCGCCAAATGGTTTGAACTGAAAATGGAATTGCTGGTATGGTGGTGCTCTATTGTCGCAATTGCGAGCACCAGCCTCGCAATTGCGAAAGTGATAGAGGGTGGTTTCAAAATTGTGACTTACCCCTTCATATTTGCGAAGTCAGCAGGCCTGGGCTTGGGCCGCATTTGCAATCAATTTGTCGCTTTTGCGATGGTATCTAGCTTCGCAATTGCAAAGCCTTTGTCGCAATTGCGACTTTTGTTGAGGATGTTAGGGTTCGCAAATGTGATCCCTGATTCGCGATTGCGAGGGTTCACATTTTTTGAACCCTGTGTCGCAAATGTGATATCTACAGCTGGACATAGGGGCTGGAAAGTCGAGATTTAGTCTCATTTGTCACATTTTAGAACCTTATACTCGGTAGGAGACAATGTGGAGATGGAATTTTCATCTACAAATATTGAGTAAGTAACTAAAATCAATTTCCAACTATATTTCATGAATATATTTTATATTAACATCAAATTTATGTGAATCAAAGAGGAAAAATTGGGAAATTTTGTCATGTTTTTGAAAAAAGAAGAATTAAGTTTTGAGAATCGATTTGGACTCGGATTTCAAAACTAATCACATATATGGACTCATGTAGTTATGGGTAGTCGGAATCTAACCTAGGAATCGGGTTTTGACCTGGCGGGACCGAGGTTAATTTTTGTTGACTTTTTGGGAATTTTGTAAAGATCAAAGCTTTATCTATTGTAATTGTTTTCCCTTTAAGTCACTTTTGGTTAGGTTTGAGCAGTGTGGAGGCAAATTTTAGGAGAAAAGTTATTTCTAAGGGTTGAGGTGGCCTAGTTGAGGTAAGTATCTTTCCTAACTTTGTATAGTAAAACTACACCTTAGGATTTGGGTTAATTATGCTATTTGTGTTATGTCAAACCCGTGTACGCAAGGTGACGAGTGGGTACAAGGTCTATATGTGGTATTTGATAGGTTTAGGCTATTTAGACTCATTTCATGCCTTTAGTTGAATTGTCATAACATGTTACACATTTCATTGTTAGCCCACCCTTACGTGTTAACCTACCTTAACATGTTTTATTTTACATTGTTAATACCTGTTTCACCTCTTACTTGTTATTGTGCTCTTATATGCTTTAGTCGAAGTTGTTTCCTTCCTTTATTGTCTTGTTACTTCTGTAATTGTTGAATTACTTACTTGAAGTTGTTATTTCATGGAATATCTTCTTGTTGAGTTATTAGTGTTGAAGTTGTAAAAACTGTTATCACATTGAGGCAAAGTTTTTAAATTTGAGATATCTTTCTTGTTGAGCTCTTCACTTTTATTTTGAAATTATTGACATTCTTGTTCATATTGTGGTTGAGCCATGGTTTAAATGTTTCAGAAATATTGGTATTGATGGTTTTTTGTATGTTGTGGCATATGGGCATTTGTGGTGCGAGTTGTTACTGTATTATGATATTGATGTGCATGTGGTGGTATAATGATAGGGGGTTAATATACATGCGACGACATACGTTGGGACTTATGTGTGTGTTTCTAGAAAGGGAATTACAAGCCACACGGAGACATAAGGTAGACTAAAGCGCGTGTAGCTATTTCGGGAAAAATATTTCCAAATCTATCTAAATTTAAGGCCACGCCACGGTATAAGAAAAGAGTGTGATTGTGAAATGAGGAATACGATGAGGTACGTTGGTTGTGATTCTTGTGCATTTCATGCTGAAAAGAATTATTTGTCGAACAAATTCTTGTTGCTTTTATTCTTCCTTGACTTACCAATTTTATCCGTATTTGACTATTTGTGGTTCTCATTAATTGCTTCCTTCTGGTTATCTTATGCTTACCATTCTGTCATTAGTTTAAGATATTAAATTGCTTTGTTATCATTTATTTATCCGATTTATATTACTTCTCATTATTATATTTTTGTTATGTTTATCATGTCCTAGTAGGTGTCTTGACCTGGCCTCGTCACTACTCTACCGAGGTTAGGTTTGATACTTACGGAGTACCTTTGTGGTATACTCATACTAAGTTTCTGCACATTTTTGTGCATATCCAGGTACGTCTGCCCTTGCTAGACGCTAGAGGTTGATTGACTAGCTACTTTTTGGAACATCAAGGTATACCTGCTCGGCGTCCGCAGGCCACAGAGTCACTTTCTATTTTTGGACATTCTACTGTTTATTTCATGTTCCAAAGCTGTTTTGTAATATGAGACTATTAGTACATTCTTGTAGAGCTTATGCCTATTTTCCACCAGGTTTTGGGGAGTTGTTGTCAGTTGTACTGCTGAGTTTTATTAGGATGGTTTTCATGGTTTGAATTGAGGGTTTATTATTATCTATATATGTTAGGATTATCTAGTCTTAGAGACTAGGTTCCATCAGAACATCCAAAGGAGGGAAATTGGGGTCGTGACATATCAGACCCAAGAGTGACGGGTTTTGATGGTTGAAAGGAGAACTTTCCTTTGGATCGAGTGCTTTTGCGAGTGGAGGTCGACGGGTTCTTTGAATCTTTAGCCATTTTAGAGTTGGTGAAGACTATAATGTGAGAGGCCAAATAGGATGAAGTATTATAGAGAGATAGAAGGAAATATGAAAAGGTGTGACTGAAACGATGTGACTGATGGATGATGAGAAAGGGAAAAGGAATTCGTGATTGATTTATTTTCCATCTCAAGATACAAAAAAGGAGTAAAGAGTGACCAAAACTGAGGCGTCTAATTAATGCATCTGGTAGGAGAAAATTAATGAGATACTTCAGTAAGAAAAGATTTCCCCCCAAAATTACTAGCACACAAAACCTTTAAAATTACAGACAATTCTAAAGCCCATTTAGGAAAAACAATAATGCCAATTAAGTCCCTAGGGTTTTGAAATATATTTTCTAAGAGAGGCTTAGTGAAAATATCGGCTAATTGATCATCAGTTTTAACAAAAGATATTTCAGTATCACCCTTAAAAACACGATCTCTAATAAAATGATACTTAATATCTATATGTTTTGCCCTAGAATGATGTAGAAGATTTTTTGACAAGCAAATAACACTAGAATTGTCACATACATTTTGAATAGGTTTAGAGGAAAATTCATAATCACTTAGTTTGTGAGACACCCAGAGTATTTGAGCACATCATTGTCCAATGGCAATGTATTCCGCCTCAATTATGGATAGTGCGACTGATCCTTGTTTCTTGTTGTTCCAGGAGATGAGTGATTTTTCAAGCAGTTGGCATGTTCCACTTGTGCTTTTTCTATCGTCTTTATCTCCTGCAAGATCTGCATCTAAAAATCATTCAAGCTTAAAATTGTTAAATTGTGGATACCATAGGCTATGCGATGTGGTTCCAATAAGGTATCTAATAATTCGTTTAGCCGCAATTAAATGAGATTCTTTAGGAGCTGATTGGAACCCAGAACATTTACACACACTAAATGTGATGTTATGTCGAGTGGAAGTTAGGTAAAGAAGTGATCCAATTATCCCATGATATTTTGATTCATCCATGGATTTTTTGAATAATTTTATTTCTAATTTCACTAGCTAACAAATTTGTCAGTTCATTCTATATATTATGTCCAAGGTAATGATTATGAATTTCATCATGTTTAATTCGTCGAACATGTTCTTGCATGGTTAGATCAAAGTCCGCAATCATTTCAATTAGACTTAAAAGATTTTCATTGTTTTCTTGGTATATCTTTTCATTTTCCCCCTAAATGCCAAATTATTTTTTCCAAGAATTTTTATCACAGCAATTATTCTTGTCAATACATTTTTCCCAGTGCTCTCTATCTCTGCTAATTTGTTCTTGAACATCTTTATCTATTATTTTATTTTTGTGCAATCTCATTTGTAAATCAATCCATGCACTCATATTAATAAAATATGCTCATTCGTAGTTTCATGAGCTTTGAGTTGAGTACTAAGATTTCTTCATATCTAGTTCCTTCACTAGCTAGTTTACTGCTACAAGCACTAGAAATTGTAGCAAATAACTTGCTAAAAAAACAAAGTGCTTTATTTATCCAAGTCTTTAGAATAAATTAACCATCTCCTTTCATGTCTTTCCCCGTTTGCCAACTTTTGGATATAATGTGTAGCAGAAAAATGTCTTAGGAATTTATCCTTGGGAAAATATATTTCTATAATTCTAATTGTATCTATATCACTCCATTGTCTATGATCATATATGTTTTTAGGAGTGCAAATATTCAATTCATTTAAAAGTTCTTGATTTTTTTGAGGATTTATGTCAGATTTCTCACTAGCTTCTTCTTTTTCCTGAATTTTATTATCATGTAACTCAACTAGATTAGTAACTTGTTTATTCAAAGAACATTCTCCCATATTTTCTAGTTTAGAATTTTTATTACTTGATAAAAATTTATCAAGCGCTCCTTTTTGGGATTGTATTAAAGTTTCAATTCTTCTTTTTTTTGAAGTTTTGCATAACCAGATTCATATTTTCTAGTAGACATATTTATACTCTAGTATGTAACAAAAAATATAGTATATCTATGAAGTAAAAATATAAAAAATAACAGTATTTAGATTAAAAAATAGCAACAGGTTAGAACAATAGAACCTGATTAAATTGATAAGTTGATCCCCAAATAACTTTTTAATGCTTTTGTGCTGGAAAACCTGAAAAAAAAAAACACAATTTTGTATATTCAGTCCTTTTCAATCGAAAAAATATACTTATATATACAATACTCTTCGACCAGCTCTTGCCATCAAAGTAGATTTCTAAAAAGAATTAAAATTTCAACTCTAAATTATAACAAGCAGCAGAAAAATTTCATTGTGAATATGAGTCTTATGAGATTGCAGTCATATCATATTGTAAAATTTTAAGTAATACAAAATCAATACATATTATAAAATTTTATTTTTCAAATCTCTCTTAATTGAATAATGACTACCAAAATCAGTCCCAAGTACAATATGTAGGAAAACAATTGCTTGAAAAAAAAAAAAAATTATCATTGAAAATAATTTGTACTTACCAATTTAGTATTTTATTCGACAAAGAATGATCACAAGTGTCTTGTAGTTCTTTTGACAGGAAGGAGTAAGAATTATCATAAAGCTTTTTAGAAGTTAGCGTAGAAAAGAAGATGTAACGACCTGGCCGGTCGTTTTGAGCATTTGCATTTTGCTCGGCAGTTTACGGGCACGAGTAGCTCCGTATGATGTATAATGACTTATGTGAATCGTCGGTTTTGGCTTTCAGGTTATTCATAATCGGTTTGGAAGAATGAATTTCATTATTGAAGCTTTAAGATGAAAGAGTTGACTGAGTTTGACTTTTTGTGAATTTGACCCCAGAATGGAGTTTTGATATTTTCGGTAGGTCCGTATGGTGATTTTGGATTCGGGAGTATGCCCGGACTTGGATTTGGATGTTCCTAGAAGGTTTCAGCACAAATTGGCGAAAATTAAAAATTTGAGGGTTTGGAACGTTCATAAGTTTGACTGGAAGTTGACTTTGAGAATATCAGATTCAAATTGTGGTTCCGGGAATTGGAATAGCTTTGTTATGTGGTTTGGGACTAGTGTGCAAAATTCGGGTTCATTCCGAGAAGATTTGATATGTTTTGGTGCGAGTTTTGGGAATTGAAAGTTCAAAGTTCATAGATTTTGATTTGAGGTGTGAATCGTCGTTTTGATGTTGTTATGTGTGATTTGAGGCCTCGAGTAGGTACGTGTTATGTTATTGGACTTGTTGGGATATTTGGACAGGGTCTCGAGTGGCCCCGGTGAGTTTCGGACGGGGTTCGAATCATTTTTCATTTAATGTTGCATTGTTAAGGCTTCTAGTTCTGGTGTGGTCGCACCTGCGGCTGGTTTTGCATAGGTGCGATGGTCGCAGAAGTGATAGAGGGGTCGCAGGAGCAAGGTGTGAGCTGGTGTGGAAGACCTCAGAAGCGTATTATTAGACGCAGAAGTGGCGTGTGTCGCAGAAACAGAAGTTGGTTGGCGCACCTACGCATGCGCGGAGGCGGAAAATGCCTGCAGGTGCGGAAGGGCCGGTCTCCATGGGCTTCGCAGAGGCAAGATTTCATCTGCAGAAGCGATGGTCACAGATGCAACATTTTAACCGCATATGCGGAAATGCTGGCAGAAGCTATAAGTCGAGGGTTTGGGTCTTTTTTCATATTTTGAGATGTGGGACTCGGATTGAGGAGCCTTTTGGAGCAAATATCATCACAAGGACTCGGGTAAGTATTCTACACTTGGTGTTGATCTTATTCCACAAATCTATCTTCATTTTTGGCATATGGTTGATGAATTTTAAAGAGAAATTGCGGGTTTTGGCCTAAAGTTTCCTAATATGCATTTTTGAGTTTTGGACATCGAATTGGAGTCGGATTTGAGTGAAACGAGCATGGTTGGACTCGTAACTGAATGGATTATCGAATTTTGTGAGTTTTTCCGCATTTTGAGGCGTGGGCCCGGATGTGTTTTTTGGTCGGTTTTGGATTTTGATTAAGGATTCGATCTTTATCATTTGGAATAACTTTCTTGGGCTTTATTTGATGTATTTGAGTTTCTTTTGGCTAGTTTTGCGCCGTTCGGAGGTTGCTATGCGCGTGATGGCATATTTGGAGTATCTTTTGGCTTGCTCGGCATTTGGTATTGGCTTGTTCGAGGTAAGTAACTCTTCTAAACTTAGTGTTGAGGGTATGAAACCCCGAAATACGTGTTATGTGATTGGTATTGAGGTGACGCACATGCTAGGTGACGGACGTGTGGGCGTGCACCATGTGAATTGGGACTCTGTTGTTTCCTTGGAACTGTGTAGTAATCATATTTCGTTAAATATCCGTGTTTTCACCATGCGATAAAGTAAATGAGCTGTCAATCATGCTAGATATTATGTTCAAGATTTATGCTGATACTGTTGGGACCCATAGTGGTCGTTTCTTGCTGCCATTTCACTGATTTCATTGATATTTTATACTCATTCATATTCATGCATTCGTATCATATCTCAGTCTCAATTGTTACTTATTGATACATCATACCATTGTTGTCGGGCTAGCTTCATGACATTGTGAGCCCGTGAGTGAGACTGGAGAGATTGATGATTGAGTGAGGTCGGGGCCTGTTTTTTAGGATATTGATACTATAGCATGTGAGTTGTCCGTGTGGATCCAGATATTGATATTATAGCACGTGAGTTGTCCGTGCGGATTATAGCGCTTAGGATGTAGGAGCCCCTCCGGAGTTTGTACACACCCCCATTGAGCGTGGTTGATTATATTGAGGGGTGGATCTTCCCTGGACATGGATCTTGTCTGAAGCATTTATATTCCTGGAGATTGATCTTCTCCATGGGGCCGGATTGGTCTTCCTCGGTACTGAGAGACTGATGGTCAGTGATGTATATATTCCGGGATGGATCCTCCCTGGGCCGTATGAGCCATATACAATACCGAGTGGTTGAGCATGATGAGTGAAAGATGTGAAACAGTGAGGTTGAGTACTCTGAGCGTGTGAGTACATGATTCATCTCTGAGATACATGGCATTTTTATGCACATATGACATACAAGCATAGAGATGTATTTTGCTCATGCTATACGGTATCACGTCATTCATGACTTATTATACACATTGATATGTGGGAATAGAGAGGTATTTTATACTTGTTATCTAGAAATAAAATGAAACATTTTTATTTATTGTGGAAAGGATATTTGGAAAATTACAGTTTTCAAACCTACTCGTATTTTTTTGGCATTTTCGGTAAGAGATTTGGATTTTTGACTGAGACACTTGAAAAGCATGACCAGTTTCTGGAACTGTGAACGAGCTGAGCATTTTTACTTCTGAGATACCTCTTTGTACTTGTATTATGATGTTATGATTGTTTGTGGGTTATTGGTATTGGACCCGACCTTGTGTTAACACGTCACTACTTTCAGCCTAGGGTTAGGTTTGTTACTTACTGAGTACATGGGGTCGGTTGTACTCATACTATATTTCTGCACCTTGTGTGTAGATGTTGGCTGTTGATGTTGCTGTATTCGATGGGAGCTGGATTGAAAATGTACCTGCGTCCCGGTTGTAGCTGCCTTTTTGTTCGTGGTAACTTTAGATCTATAAAACTCTACTTATGTACTTTTCAAACAGACTATGTTTTTATTTCATTTAGCTTTGCAAACTCTATTCTTAGAAGCTCATGATTTGTACTACCAGTCCTTGGAAAACGTATAAAATTCAGTAAATTACTATCATTTATTTGTCTTGGTAATCTCATTGGAATTGGTTAGTTACTTGTTGGCTTACCTAGCAGGTTGGGTTAGGTGCCATCACGACTAGTGGATTTGGGTTCATGACAAGTTGGTATCAGAGCTCTAGGTTCATAGGTTCTACAAGTCATGAGCAAGTGTCTAGTAGAGTTTTGCGGATCAGTATGATGACGTCCATACCTATCTCAGAGAGGATACAGGAAATTTAGGATATACTTCCCATCTTTTTTTCCTTATCGTGCGACATTGATTCAGCTTGAAGGGTAACTCTTTGAATTTCTCCCACGCATTCGTATGCACACATGAGCGCTCAGTATCAGATGTGCATCAACGGGTGCTGATGATGGGCGAATTTGGGGGACTTGAGGCCGGGTGTTGACTGTATCTTGAGCACGGAGATTTTGATTGGGTGAGCACGTGCTTTTGGGACTTATATGCCTGTTGGAGTCCCTATTAGTGAAATATGGGATTGGATAACTATGTGGTGAGTATGATGTGACTGCAATATGTGTTCAGATTGTTCGAATGTGACGAGAAGAGTTTACTTGAGATATAGCAAGGACTATTGGGTGTTTGATTTCTGTCTTGATATGGCTTATGGTCTCGAGTTATGGGTGTGTTGAGGGACTTCTCATGTTGTTTAGTTGTGGAGTGAAGTAGATCTTCATGTCGTGTTATGAGTTCATACTCAGGGAGATTAAGTGATTGCTTAGTAGTAGTAGCTGTGAAAGGGTATAAGAGATGTCAGTTTGAGGCTAAGTAGGTGGGTTATCTCCTGCGAGGTGTCCTGAGGTTTTTTGGTCCTTACGATGTTTTGTAGAGAGTTCTCTTTTACCAGTTAATGATATATGTTGCAATTTAAGTTTGGATCGCTTGTGGAAGTTGGATTGACTATTACAAGGGTGAATGCGAGACTTGCAGATAATTTGAAGTATTAGATGGGTTGCGTTCAGGAACTCATGAAGGACTTAGTTGAATCTCACTACGGTATTATGGCAGTAATAGAGTATGGACATTTTAAGTTATTGTGTGTTTTGATCTATAGATTTGAGACAAGTGGGGGAGTCTTCTATCGACGAGTTGATCGCATGATTAGGTGTTGTATTGGTTTCGATTTGAGGTATACTGGTGAATCAGTTATGACTGCAGGGGTCGAGATTGAGGATGACTCGAGTAAGGGAATTTCTGGATACAGGTTGTATTACACCCTATGGGTATATGGGAATCGTGGAATGATTGAGTGGTTAGTCGTGAAGGATGTAGTGTGCATGGAGTAGGAATTTTCTCGGTTGCTTAGGAGTGTGGGTTATTCCCTTGGGTGTTAGTGTGCTAGTGGTTCACAAGTTGTTCGGTCCGTTTGGTTGGTTTAATTGAGATTTGAGGATAGTGGATGACTCTCGAGAATGGTTCTAATAGATTCAAGATTTAAATGTAGCGATTTGGAATTTTTAAGATTTGCATATGGCTAGAAACTTAGAGTTACATTGGACGGTGCCGAGACTTGTGGCATTTTTATATCATTGGGGATTATGCATTTCAGTATCAAGAAGGTGAAGGAAACAGTTTTAGGTTCACATAAGGTCTCTTTAGAGTGGGTAT
Organism: Nicotiana knightiana; assembly: GCA_005239525.1. Lineage (NCBI taxonomy): Eukaryota > Viridiplantae > Streptophyta > Magnoliopsida > Solanales > Solanaceae > Nicotiana > Nicotiana knightiana. The sequence goes on from ML378626.1 coordinate 22,304, forward strand.
CTCGGTTCAGGAGCTTCGGGATGCTGAAGAGGGAAGTCAGCGGATTATGGGCTTTAGGGCGTTGTGGTTTTATACTAGGGTCTCTTTTGTGGTGAGTTTTAGTTAAGGATCATGGTGTTCTATCAAGGAGAAGTATCAATTTGGAGGCAATTTGAAAAGGACTTGGAGAAATAGGACAACTTGGTAGTAGGTTGGATCAGCACAGTAATGGGTATGGTAAGTTCTTTGGGTACTTATGACATGGCTAGTCTCTACAGGTGTTTCATGGCAATGCTCTTGGGTTTTGGCGACAAGCGTGGCTGGGTTGAGTTAGAGAGATTTGATTATGATAGCTTGGTTATGTGCAATTGGGTTTCGAAGAGTTCTCAATCATTTTTACCAAGGTTCGAGGGGTATATTTTCTACTTGCCTGAGCAGCATGTGGTGTATGGTGAATTTCTCCCGTATGAAATCAAATGGAAGGTCCTTGGCTAATTGCATATATAGTATCTTGTGACTCAGAGTGGACTATAAAGTTCTCGTATTTTCCTTATGATGGCATGGTATATGCGGTGTGTTGTGTGGGATTGATATTTACGTGAGTGAGATCGCAGTTCAGTTTTGAAGGGAAGGTCATGAAATTCCTAGGCAGCATTAACGGTTTGAGATGACTAGGTAAATGATATTACTATCTAGTATGGCTTGATGAGACTATACATTTCAGAAGGGGCAATGCGTTGATTTATGGATACTTCACTGGTACTGCGACACTCTCCTGGTTGATCGAATGTTGATATTCAAATTCTTCTATGTGACACGGAAGAATTTTAGAAGTATTCCTCGTGGGATGATCGTGTATGAGATATGTTTTAGACATTCTGGCGGTGGAGTTGGGATCACATTATGGAGATTTGTGTGTTCTATGGATTTGGAGACTGGGAGTTCTTAGGAGCGGATTTTTTCATGGTTGTGGACTGTGAAGTCATGGACGAAGCTATCCAGATGATAGTATGTGTTGTGATTCGTTGGTTTTAGGAACTCATGGTGCGATTATGTTGTGGTCTTATAGCGGAATTCAAGCGAGATGAGTAATTGGGTATTGCATGATTGAGGAAGTTTTGGTTATGTTTCTTTGGGTTTTGTGTGGAATTATGTTATCTGATTCTCCATGGTTATGGAAATGCACTTTGGGTACTTGATGTCGAATTTCGCGTGGTTATTGATTTTGAGAAGGGTGGCTCGAGGTATATGATATGGACCAGTGTTTGGATGGAGTCGCGCATTGCAGTAGAGTTATGTTGAGGTATGAATCTTTGTGTTAGAGTCGAGTGATGGTTCTACTGTGTGTGATAGGTTTTTAGCTTTTTGTGGTGGTGGTACCTGTTGAGCTTGCAAGACGGTTCTCTTGATTGAGTCGTTTTTGTGATTGAGTAAATTTGGATTGTTGCTTATTTGTGCATGGATTGCACGGTTCGTTGCTCTAGGTAGTATTGGTGTGGCGTGTCAGTAGAGTAATTGGTATTCGATAAGATGAAGTCGTTGGATCTAGGATGGGTGCTATTAGATTTGATTGCGGTATATTTGGAAGGATAATATCGGAAGTCAGCTTAGGAATTGGCTATAGTTCTTATTAAAGGAGAGGGAGCTCCACGACTTGTTGATTTGATGAGTGGTTATGAGTTTCTGTGTGCTCTTTCATTATCGGTTGTCTACGAAGGTTTTGGAATGATGTTTTGTTAGGTATGAGGGATATTATCGGGATTGGGTTATTCTGAGAAATTATTATGACGGAAAATTTGCTATGGGTATTTGAGTCATGTGGTATATCTTGTGATTGTAGCTTGGGTTATGGATGCGGTTCGGTATAGCTTGTTTAGACTTATACATCGTGTAGGTTGCGAGATTCAAATCTTATAAGAAATTCTGGATGTTGGAAAATTGGATTCTAAGGCTTATGGACTAGGTTGAATTGATAAATTTCCGTTATGTTGTGTTATCGGACCTATATGTGATAGGGTGATGCCGGATCACCCCCGGGTATGTGCATGGTAAGGTTATACAGTTGTTTGATGGTTTTGGGAACAACTCTTGGCACGTTTGAGGATGAACGCATGTTTAAGTGGGAGAGTATGTAACGACCTGACCGGTCGTTTTGAGCATTTGCACTTCGCTCGGTAGGTTACGGGCACGAGTAGATCCATATGATGTATTATGACTTATGTGAATCGTCAATTTTGGCTTTCAGGTTATTCAGAATCGGTTTGGAAGAATGAATTTCATTATTGAAGCTTTAAGATGGAAGAGTTAACTAAGTTTGACTTTTTGTGAATTTGACCCCAGAACGGAGTTTTGATATTTCCGGTAGGTCTGTATGGTGATTTTGGACTCGGCCGTATGCCCGAACTTGCATTTGGATGTTCCTAGAAGGTTTCAGCACAAGTTGGCAAAAATTGAAAATTTGATGGTTCGTAAAGTTCATAAGTTTGACTGGAAGTTGACTTTGAGGATATCAGATTCGGATTGTGGTTCCGAGAATTGAAATAGGTACTTGTGTGAAAAATTTGGGTTCATTCCGGGATGATTTGATATGTTTCGGTGAGAGTTTTGGAAATTAAAAGTTCAAAGTTCATAGATTTTGATTTGCGGTGAGAATCACCGTTTTGATGGTGTTATGTGTGATTTGAGGCCTCGAGTAGGTCTGTGTTATGTTATTGGACTTGTTGGTATATTTGGACGGGGTCTCGAGTGGCCGAGGTGAGTTTCGGACAGGGTTCACATCATTTTTCATTTCATGTTGCATTGATGAAGGCTATTGGGTCTAGTGTGATCTCACCTGCAGCTGGTTTTGTGCAGGTGTGATGGTCACAGAAGCGACATAGGAGTCGTAGGAGCGAGGTATGAGCTGGTGTGGAAGACTGAATAAGCGGAAGGTAGGGTGCATCTACACATCCGCATAAGCGTATGATTAGCCGCAGAAGCGGCGTTTGTCGCAGAAGCGAACGTTGGTTGGGGCACCTGCGCGTGCACAGAGGCAAAAAATGTCCGCAGGTGCGACAGGGCCGGTCTCCATGGGCTTCGCAAAGGCGAGATTTCATCTGCAGAAGCGATGATCGCAGATGCGACATTTTAACCGCATGTGCATAAATGCTTGCAGAAGCTATAAGTCGAGGGTTTGGGTCTTTCTTCATATTTTGAGATGTGGGACTCGGATTGAGGTAATTTTTGGAGCAAATTTCATTTCAAGGATTGGGATAAGTATCCTACACTTGGTTTTTATCTTATTCCACGACTCTATCTTCATTTTTGGCATATGGTTGATGAATTTTAAAGAGAAATTGCGGGTTTTGGCATAAAGTTTCGTAATATGCATTTTTGAGTTTTGGACATTGAATTGGAGTCAGATTTGAGTGAAACTAGCATGGTTGGACTCGTAATTGAATGGATTATCGGATTTTGTGAGTTTTTCCGCGTTTCAAGGCGCGGGCACAAATGTGTTTTTTGGTCGGTTTTGGATTTTGATTAAGGATTCGATCTTTATCATTTGGAATAATTTTCTTGGGCTTTATTTGATGTATTTGAGTTTCTTTTGGCTAGTTTTGCGCCGTTCGGAGGTTGCTACGCGCGTGATGGCATATTTGGAGCATCGTTGGCTTGCTCGACATTTGGTATTGGATTGTTCGAGGTAAGTAACTCTTCTAAACTTAGTGCTAAGGATATGAAACCCCGAAATACGTATTATGTGATTGGTATGGAGGTGCTACACATGCTAGGTGACGGGCATGTGGGCGTGCACCATATGAATTGGGACTCTGTTATTTCCATGGCATTGTATACTAATCCTATTTTGTTCAATATCTGTGTTTTCACCATGCATTAAAGTAAATGAGCTATCAACCCTGCGAGATATCATGTTTAGGCTTTATGCTGATTATGTTGGGACCCATAGAGGTTGTTTCTTGCTGTCATTTCACTGATTACATTGAATTTTTGTAGTCAGTCATATTCATGCATTCATATCATATCTCATTCTCATTTGCTATTTATTGATACATCATATCATTTTTGTCGGGCTAGCTTCATGACATTGTGAGCCCGTGAGTGAGACTGGAGAGATCGATGACTGAGTCAGGCCGGGGCCCGTTTTTGAGTATATTGATACTATAGCATGTGAGTTGTCCTGCATCACATGAGTTCCTTGCGGATCCAGATATTGATACTATAGCACGTGAGTTGTCTGTACAACACATGAGTTGTCCGTGCGGATTATAGCGCTTAGGCTATAGGAGCCCCTCTAGAGTCTGTATACACTCAGTGAGCATTTTTACTTCTGAGATACCTTTTGGTACTTGTATTATGATGGTATGAACTGTTGTGGGTTATTGGTATTGGACCCGACCTTGTGTTACCTCGTCACTACTTTCAACCTAATGTTAGGTTTGTTACTTACTGAGTACATGAGTTCGGTTGTAGTCATACTACACTTCTGCTCCTTGCGTGCATATGTTGGCTGCTGATGTCGCTGTGTTCGATGTGAGCTGGATTTAAAATGTACATGCGTCCCGATTGTAGCTGCATTTTTGTTCGTGGTAGCTTTAGATCTATAAAACTCTGCTTATGTACTTTTCAAACAGACTATATATTTATTTCATTTCAGTTTTGCAAATTTTATTTTTAAAAGCTCATGATTTGTACTATCAGTCCTTGAGACAACAATAAAATTCAGTAAATTACTATTATTTATTTGTCTTGTTAATCTCATTGAAATTAGTTAGTTACTAGTTTGCTTACCTATCGGATTGAATTAGATGTCATCACCACTAGTAAATTTGGGTTCGTGACAGAAGTAAGCAAGTAATGTTACAACTTTGTAGTTGTGAATAAATATGAAAAAAAAGAAGTCAATCCCAAAAAGGCAAAAACGGTAAAAGTAACGATTCCTATCCCCAATATGCAATAATGGTAAAAGTAAACGTTTATTTTCCTTTTCCACAGCAAAATTATAGCTTTTCACGTTAGATACTTAAATTTTCTAAAAGGAAAATAAATACATAAACCTAAAACTACTAAAAATTGGGGCCTTCAAATTTATGGGGCCTAAAGCCCTTGCCTTACCTGTCTCGGGCTTCAGCTGTTACATCCCGTACTTTATATTAGGATAAATCGTAATAATTTATATGAGCTTGAAGGGATTAAAATTATTAATGAGATTATAGAGGAATTGTGACTATATTATTGTAAACTGTAAGTTTAATAGCCTTGATACCGTTATATACATTTGATATGGTATTTTGAGTGGAACATTTTTAAAAAAGAGTTTGAAAAATATGATTTCATATAGTTGTTAATATTACTACTTTCGAATATGCTTTAAATTATACACATAGTATGAGAAAGTTTAGGAGATTTTCTTTATTGTAAAGATAGAAATTATATTTTTCACAAGAAAATGAGGTTATCCTTTTATCATTTTAAGAATTAATCGTACGAAAATTTGTACTCTTTCTATAAGATTAGGAAAATTAGAAGTTGAGAAAATTTATGTATTTTTACATGGATATTTTATAAAATAATAATGTATGTATTAATTTTACATGGTACCATATGACCATGATAGTAAGATGTATAAGATCTGTTAGAAGTGAGTAGTATTTTAAACAATTTGAGATAATTCTTAATTATATAGATAATTAATTAAATGGATAAGAATATTTTTTAGGCTGCCACATGGCATTAAGCCAAGTCAAATGGCACAAATTTGCATGATGAGTCACAATGCATAAGATGCTTGCCACTTGAATACGTTGACACTGCAACTTGATATCAACGTAGCATTTTTTGGCATGTCGAACAAGAAATGTGGGTGTTCCACATTTAAAGGCACTTCTCAGCTGTCAACACTTGAACTATATTGAAGAACATTAGTGGGTGATCTTGTTATTTTAGGTCAGCAAGTTTAGTTGGTGGCCATTTGGCTAAACAGAATTTGAAATGAAACAAGATTACGAGTTGTGGTCAGGTTGGTCCATGATAATTACAAAAAGAATGAATGAATTACAGAGTGCTTTGTTCGGACAAGTATGGCATCGCGTACCAGCCACGCCTCCCAAATTTAAGACGTGACATCAGCCGCCTCTGATTTCTTCCCCCAAATCATAAATACCTAAATAAAGAAGGCCACTTTTTGCTTAAATAAACTTTGGATACAACATCTAAAGATATGACAGATTATCACAAAATCCCAAGGGTTCGCACTGACAATGATCGTATATTACTCCTTCCGTTTCAACTTAGATGAGGTAGTTTGATTCGGCACGCAGTTTAAGAAAAAAAAGATTTTTAAAATTTGTAATTTTAATAACTTAAGGGATAAAAGTTTTGCGGGGCCATGATATTTGTGTGATTATAAAAACTTTTTATTAAGGGTAATATGTGTAAAATGAAGAGTTTAAAGTTGAACTATTTTTAGTTATAGAAATGTGATACTTTTTGGAACGGACTAAAAGAAAAATATGTCATCTAAAATGAAACAGATGGAGTATCATTCTCGAAATAAATAATCCTACCGTTTTACCAGCATCTTCTATCCACTCGCTGGGCCATTCAATCACGCAATTTTAATAATTTTTGAAATAATAAAAACTATTACATTTAAAAATTGCATCTCTTTTCGTGTCGAAATGGCAAATGTCTTTTACAAAGTTAGTGGAAATTTCTATAATTTTTGTCATGACTCGGAATTCTCACCTTCAAAATTGTGATGGCGCCTAACATTTTACTTGCTAGGCAAGCCAACGTTAGAGGATCTTTAAGCCAATTTTAAAACTTTGAACAATTTAACCACTTAAACAGAAGTAAAGCTAAAATGAGGTACGAACTAGCATAAAAATCTGATATCTAGTACAACCCGTATCTGGAGTCACAAATTCACGAGCTTCTAGAGTCTCTACAAATAGAGTTTGAAATAAATACAATTGTCTTGAATGAAAAGAACAATAAATAGGGAATGAGGAAGGGGACTTCAAGGTTTGCGGACGCAAGCAGATCTACCTCGAGTCTCCAAATGCCAATTCGAGCTGATACGCCTCACGGACAGCTGGGAACTGTTAATTATAAGTTTTAATGATAAAAAATAATGTAATCACTTTTGGTGGTAGGGACTCAAGGAATATACAAAAGGAATGAAGCAATTAGTTAGGAATAGATCAAGGGAATCAATCAAGTGCAAAAGGAAGATTAGAGATTGACGAACAACATGCAACACAAAAGGAAAATTAGAGAATCAATCAGAGATTGACGGAAGAAATCAACCAGAGATTGATGGAAGCTAACAAGGAAAAGAATCAGCAATGACAAAGGAAAAAGCGATGAAGATCCGGCAAGAATAATTAATCAGAAGCTATTACTGGAAGGTCCCACATTCAAGGGATATATATATATATATATATATATATATATATATATATATATATATATATATATATATATATAT
>ML378626.1:30038-142211 GCA_005239525.1 Nicotiana knightiana
ATTATTATTATTATTATTATTATTATTATTATTATTATTATTATTATTATTATTATTATTATTATTATTATTATTATCCCGCTCTTATTTCTAGTTGACTAATTGGTAAACTAGTTAACTACTGATAGAAGGTTTAAATAAGCAATTCACTCTCCTCTTGTACTTTCAATTGGTATCAGATCTAGTCTCACTCTTCTTTGCTTAACATCGTGTGAGAAGAGATCATGGCAAATCAAGTTATTGTTGGAGAACTCTTTCAAGAAGGAATATCGCAAGTTAGTCCATCGTATTTCAATGAACAATATTTTTCTCACTGGAAAGTGCGTATGGAAATATATGCAAAGTCATACTACGTCAAAGTTTGGCGAGTTATCAAAAAGGAAAACTATACACTACCAGAAGCTGTTCAACCACCTGTTGATCCAGAAGGTATAGATGAATACATAGACGAGATGATGGAAGTTGGTCAAGTCAATGCTAAAGCAAGAAACCTACTCTATAATGCTATAAGTGGAGAGGAATATGAAATTTTTTTTAGTTGTGATCCAACTAAAGAAATGTGGGATAAACTTAAAGTTACCTATAAAGGAACCAGCAAAAGTGAACAAAACTCACATCAACATATTAGTTCATGAGTACGTACTCTTCCAAATGGAAGAAGGAGAATCCATTGAAGAAATGATTGTAAGGTTCAGCAAAATCATTAGCAATCTAAAAGGTTTTGATAAACCATACTCAAGTGGTGATCAAGTTCGGAATATTCTGAGAAGTCTCCCTACCACTTGGCAGACAAAAGTAGTTGCACTTGAATCACGATATTTAAATAAAATATCTTGTGATGAGCTTCGAGGAGATCTCATAGCATTTGAGAAAACCCACCTCAAGAAAATAAGCCAGAAAGAAAAGAAGAAAACAGTCGCGTTCAAGGCTACAACTAAAAGGACATACAATGACATTGATGGTGACCCTGAAGCCCTCAAGGAAGAGATTGACATGGTATCAAGGAATAGGGATGGTTTAATGAGAAGATACAGAAACACAAGAAAAGGTAGGATACCGTCCAGGCGAACCAGGAAATACAATGAACAAGACAAGAATGATGAAAAATGCTACGAGTGTGGAAGATATGGACATGTTCAAGTTGAATGCCCAGATCTTAAACCACCAGGCCTCTGATGCTTAAGAATCTCTAACTTCTGAAGCAAACCACTAAGCCTCTGATGCTCACACTTCACTTACTGACAATTTAGATACCAAGCCACATATGCAACTATAGCCTTCTTCATCCTTCTCCACCAGTAATGCTACCGCAAGTCTTGATACATCTTGGCTGCACCCCGATGAATAGAATACCGGGAACTCTGGGCCTCCTCAAGAATCAACCCACGAAGTCCATCTACATTGGGCACACAAATACGACCCTGCATCCTCAAAACTCCATCATCTCCAACAATAACTTGCTTGGCACCATCATGTTGCACTGTGTCTCTAAGGACAAGAAAATGAGGGTCATCATACTGCCGCTCCCTGGTGTGCTCAAACAAAGAAAACCGAGCGACTGTACAAGCTAGGACACGACTAGGGTCTGAAACATCCAACCTCACGAACTGATTGGCCAAAGCCTGAACATTTGATGCAAGCGGTCTCTCACCGACTGGAATGTATGCAAGGCTGCCCATACTCGCTGCCTTTCTACTCAAGGCATCGACCACCACATTGGCCTTCCCGGGATGATACAAGATGGTGATATCATAGTATTTCAACAACTCTAAGCACCTCCTCTGCCTCAAATTGAGATCCATTTGTTTGAACACATATTATAGACTCTGATGATCCATGAAAATATCACATGACATACCGTAAAGATAATGTCTCCAGATTTTTGGTGCATGAACAATGGCTGCCAGCTCTAGATCGTGAACATGGTAATTCTTCTCATGAACCTTCAACTACCGCGACACATATGTAATCACCCTGCCATCCTGCATCAATACTACTCCGAGCACAACACGAGAAGCATCATAATACACCGTATATGATCCTGAACCTGTGAACAACACCAACACTGGCATCGTAGTCAAAGCAGTCTTGAGCTTCTGAAAGATCGCCTCACACTCATCTGCTCATCTGAATGGGGCACCCTTCTGGGTCAACCTAGTCAATGGGGCTACTATAGATGAGAACCCCTCAACAAATCAACGATAATAACCTGCCAAACCCAAGAAACTTCGAATCTCCGTGGCTGAAATGGGTCTAGGCTAGTTCTGAACTGCCTCAATCTTCTTAGGGCCCACTTGAATGCCGTATGCCGATACGACGTTCCCCAAGAAAGAGACCGAGTCCAACCAAAACTCGCACTTTGAAAACTTGGCATATAGCTGGATATCCCTTAGAGTCTGAATGACAATCCGAAGATGCTGCTCGTGCTTCTCTCGACTGCGGGAGTAGATCAATATATCTCAGTAGACATAATCACAAAGAATCCAGATAGGTCTTGAACACCCGGTTCATCAAATACATAAATGATGCTGGGGCTTTTGTCAACCCAAATGATATCACTAGGAACTCATAATGCCCGTACGGAGTCCGAAAAGCTGTCTTAGGGAAATCAGATGCCCTAATATTCAACTGTTGATAGCTAGACCTCAAATAAATCTTCAAAAACACCTTGGCACCCTGAAGTTGATCAAATAAGTCATAAATCCTCAGCAATGGATACTTGTTCTTGATGGTTACTTTGTTCAACTACCGGTAATCTATGTACATCCTTATCAATCCATCCTTCCTCTTCACAAACAACACAGGCGCACCCCAGGGCAAGACACTAGGTCTAATGAAGCCCTTATCTAGTAAATCTTGCAACTGCTCCTTCAATTCGTTCAATTCTGGCGGGGCAATATGGTCGAAATAGAAATGGGCTGAGTACCCGGAGCCAAATCAATACAGAAGTCAATATCTCTGTCAGGTGGCGTTCCGGGTAGATCTGCAGGAAACACCTCTGGAAACTCATGAACAACTGGTACTGAATCCATGGAAGGAACCTCCGCACTAGAATTGCGAACATAAGCCAAAAAAGTTAGACACCCCTTCTCGACCATATGCCGAGCCTTCACATAAGAGATAAACCTGCTGGTAGAATTCCAAGGAGTCTCCCTTCACTCTAATCGAGGAAACCCTGGCAAGGCTAAGGTCACCGTCTTGGCGTGACAATCTAATATAGCATGATAATGTAACAGTCAATCCATGCCAAATATGACATCAAAATCAACCATATCGAGAAGTAGGAGATCTACGCTAGTCTCAAGACTCCCAATGGTAACCACACACGAATGATAGACACGATCTACAATAATAAAATCTCCCACAGGTGTGGACACATACACAGGAGCAATCAAAGAATCACTAGGCACAACCAGATATGAAGCAAGATATGATCACATATAGGAATAAGTAAAGCCCGAATCAAATATAACTGAGGCATCCTTATGGAAAATTGAAACAATACCTGTGATAATAGCGTTAGATGACTCATCCTCAGGCCTGACGGGGAAAGAATAACATCGGGGATGGGACCCACTCTTCATAAGGCCCACCAGACGGACTAGAGCGTCCTACAATACTAGGGTGGTGATTAACCCCTCCGGGACCAGAGCTGGCCCGACAGGTATAGTCTGAGCTGGAACCTCCTCATCGAAATCCACTTGAGGATCCATTATTGGGGCTGTTGCTCGAACTCTAGGCTAAGCTCTGCCTCTGCCTCAGCCTCTGGCGCGACCTCGGTCTCGATCTCTGTCCCTAGTAGGAGCTGCCACTGGAGGCTCCGACTACATTCTAGTTGAAGATGCAGTAGTTGTTCTCGCCATCTGTGAGAGAACAAGAGTATAAGAGTTCACTTATCAATGAGAGAATAAAATCGTATGTCAGAGAAGAGAAGAAGTGAAATTTGTTCCTAAACTTCATAGCTTTTGGAAGATAAGTACAGACGTCTTCGTACCGATCCTCCAGACTCTACTAAGCTTGCTCGTGACTTGTGAGACCTAGGAAACCTAGTGCTCTGATACCAACTTGTCACGACCCGGAATTCTCACCTTCAGGATCATGATGGCGCCTAACATTTCACTTTCTAGGAAAGCCAACGTTAGAGTATCTTTAAGCTAATTTTAACCACTTTGAACAATTTAACCAGTTAAACAGAAGTAAAGATAAAATTAGGTACGAAATAGTATAAAAATCTGATATCTAGTACAACCCGGATCTAGAGTCACAAATTCACGAGCTTCTAGAGTCTTTACAAATAGGGTTTGAAATAAATACAACCGTGAATGAAAAGAACAGTAAATAGGGTATGAGGCAGGGGACTTCAAGGTCGAAAGACGCCAGCAGATCTACCCCGAGTCTCCAAATACCGATCTGAGCTTATATGCCTCACGGACAGCTAGGACCAGTACCAAAATCGTCACAAGAAATGCAGAGTGTATCATGAGTACAACCGACCCAATGTACTCCGTAGGTGTCGAGCCTAACCTCGACGAGCTAGTGATGAGGCTATGGCGGGACACCCACATAAATAAACTTGTATAGATACAAATATAGGAGCAACATAACAATAAATAAAGAATTAACAAGTACTATTTGGAGGGGACATGCAAAAAAGGGTCCAAGATACAGTAATAACAATAGAGAATGATAATTAGATATAGACAATAAACCTTTAAAAACCAGGATGAACGAAACATAATGAATAAAACTGCACGACATCACCCTTCGTGTTTTTACTCTCAGCCTCACCATGGAACAATAATAATGACACGGCAACACCCTTCATGCTTTTACTCTCAATATCATCATGAAACATTAGATTCGGCACGACATCACCCTTCGTGCTTTAACTCACAAATATGGCACGACATCACCCTTCGTGCATTAACACTGAATTATGGCACGGAATCACCCTTCAGGGATTAACACTCACATAAGGAAGGACATCATCCTTCGTGCATTAACTCTTAGATATGGCGCAATATCACCCTTCGTGCATTAACACTCTCCCTTACCTTGTAACAATGAATATATAACAAAAAGGAGATAAAATAAGCAAGAACATGCCTTATGTCAACAATGGTTCCACAATACCAACCTCAACTTCGGAAACAATTCACATATAGCTCATAAATGTGAAAAGAACGATCAATTTATTAATTAACTAGTTTAAGCATGGATATCACGATCAAAGAAAGAAATAAATTACAAGAAACAAGTTTCACTCGCATGCTTTGACCCATCAACAACGCATAAGTGCTGACACCTCACATATACTTTATACCCAACAATTAGACATGTAACAAATATACAAACAAGTCCTAATCCCTCAAGTCAAGGTTAACCACGACACTTACCTCACTCCAAACTCCAACTCAAAGCTCAACTACGTCTTTGCGTTTCAAATAAGCCTCTGAACCAACCAAATCTAGCAAATTATCAACCAAACGATTCAAAATAAGCCTTAGGAACTACACACGATTGCAAAAGATTCAATTTAGGTCATTATTGAAAAAGTCAACAAAAGTCCACTCCAAGCTCGCTTGGGCCAAATCCAAAATTAGGGTCAAAACCCAATTACCCATTCTCCCCCGAGCCCGAATGTAATTTGTTTAGGAATCCGACTTCAATTTGAGGTCTAAATTCTAATTTTAGAAAAATACCTAATTCTTCCCAAACCCCTAATTTCTACAAAAAAAATCCTAGATTTTAGGTTGAAATCTTATGAAATGTAATGTAAGATTGAAAGAAATCCCATTTTTCCTTCTTAAGTCCAGGCACAGATGTCGTAATTTCGAACCGGGGTTCACAATTGCAAACCTCACAAATGCGAAAAATTCTTTGCAAATGTGAAGTCTTCACACTTCTGCTTTCATCGCAATTGCGATAGTTTGTTCGCAAATACGAACTTGGACTCCTCGCAATTGCGACCATATTGATCGCAATTGCAAACTCTGTTGACCCAGCCCCACTTCGCAAATGCGAAGGTTTTCTCCGAAATTGTGGTCATGGCATGTTTCCTTTTGCGAACACTGACCTCGCAATTGCGAGGTCAGAGACTTGCACCATAACTGAAGCATACCAATATTATTTCTAAGTCCAAAATCACTCAGTAGACTATCCGGAACTCACCGGAGCCCTCGGGGCTCCAAACCAAACTTGCACACATGTCCAAAAACATCATACTAACTTGCTCGCATGATCAAATCGCCAAAATAACACCTAGAAATATGAATCGGACACCAATTCAAATGAAAGTTTCAAGAAACTTTAGAATTGCTATTTTAACAACCGGACGTCCGAATCACGTTAAACAAACTCCGTTTTTAACTAAATTTGACAGATAAGACATAAATATAGTAATAGACATTTACTATCAATAAAGTCAAACAATGGTCAAACCTTTAAAGTCATTAAGCCTTTTAACTATCAAATTTTGGCAAAAAGCGATAACTCGAGCTAGGGACCTCCGAATTCGATTCCGCACATACACCCAAGTCCCAAATCATGATACGGATCCACATGACAGTCAAAATATGAATCCGGGTCCGTTTGCTTAAAACGTTGACCGAAGTCAACTCAAAGGAATTTTTTAAGGAAACATTTCATATTTTATCAATTTTTAATATAAAAGTTTTCCAGGAAAATATTCGGACTGCGCACGTAAATCAAGAAAGGCTTAAATATTGAAGGATCCGAAACACAAAATTAGGATTCAAAACTCTAGATGACCTATCGGGTCATCACATTTTCATTCCAGAGAAATGAGTTGTGACATACATTATGGACAAAACGTTACTCCTTTGTTGACCTTCATTTCGTTTTTGGAAGTTCTCTAAAATGTCTGAAACTAATCCGGTAATAAAATTACTTTATAAATTTCATATTTATAAAAAAATAAACTCATTTAATTATTTAAAATTCAATATAATGTTATTTAAAAGATTAACTTTTAAATATAATTTTAAAAACAGAAAAGGACCACAGAAAAAAGGGGTGGGTCGCATTCATTAGTGTAATATATAACTTTTCTGTTTAAACGTTTTTCTTCTACTACAATAAATGTAGCTATGTAATCCTAGTTAGGGCCGTGCATTTGAATCTGATATCCGAGAATTCAAACCGATTCACTCTATTTGAATTTTAGATTTCGAATATTTGGATCGGATTCGAATTGGTCTAATTTTAATCCTATCCGATACGTCATGTGAATTATATGGACATGTGTAAATATTAGACTTATATTTTAGGATTATGTCTTCTCATTTCATTCGCCTCTCTTTAAAATCTTCTTTTCTTAGTTTATATCGAAGTCTCACTTTCTCTAACTTTTTTTCGGATTGCTCTGTCCGCTTCTCTTAAATCTTACCTTTGTGTCTCTCATTCTCAGTCTCTCCTTCATATTGACAGACAATGACGTCTCTCCCTTATTAGATATTTGTTTGGATTCAGTTTACTTTGTTTTGCTATGAAACTTTTGTTTTTGTATTGCTATGAAAGACATTTGTTGTTGTTCAATTTAATAGAATGGTGAATAGCAACAGCCTTAAAAAGTGCATTAGCCGATTAGATTTTTAGTAGCCTTAATAAGGGGTACAATCCGATCCGAAAATCTAAAATATTAATCCGATCCAAACTTTAAAATCCGATCCGATCTAATTTAATTTGGATGGAATTCAGATTGTATTTTAAAAATCCAAAATCCAAATTTACAATCTGAAATGTGCTAAATCCGATCCGATCTGATCAATGCACAACCCTAATCCTAGCATGAACTAATCCTACAATAAATAAATATGATGTTTGGTTGTATGGGTAAAATCGCTACATAACTAATATTGTGTTTTAATGGGCGTATAAAAATTAATCTTCATAACCAATATTTACAACACACATTTATTACTCAATTATAGTAAAGTAATATTTTTTTTTTAATTTCTAACTACTACAATTAAATTGCATAACTTTAAGTAAACACCGATGACATTTTTGTATGCACGAATAATCTTGTTGATTTTAAGATTCGCACAAATAGAATGGACAGATGTCTTACACCTTCAATCTCGCTTAGTTTAATCAATGATTCATATATGTGATTGTATACGGTGAAAATCGAGTTTTTCCTATATATGACTAATTAAGACTGGAACATGATAGGCCAAGGTTCAACCTCGTGTTAAACCAAATCATGACGCAAAGTTAGATTGTCGAGCTCGTGACCCAGAGACCGATCAAGATCGAGATCGACCAAGATCGAGACCGAACAATATAGAGATCGAGCGAGACCGAGGGAAGCTTATCGATCCAAATAATGGAAAGCTGAAATATCCGCAATCGAGCGACACGGCGAAAATCCCGGTACATATCAAGAAGAGGCCGATTAATTAGCCAATCATGAGATATCTTACAGTATTTAGAATTGTTTCAAGAGTAGGACTCCTCTACTATATAAAGGGGGTCTGATCATTTGTAAGACACAACACATTTATGCAATACAAAGCAATATACTGCCTTTTTCTAGCTTTCATTATCTTG
Organism: Nicotiana knightiana; assembly: GCA_005239525.1. NCBI lineage: Eukaryota > Viridiplantae > Streptophyta > Magnoliopsida > Solanales > Solanaceae > Nicotiana > Nicotiana knightiana. The sequence goes on from ML378626.1 coordinate 38,613, forward strand.
TTACTCTGTTCTTATATCAGTTGAATCTTCACTTGGTTCGAGGGTGATCAAACTCGAGGGCCAAGGCTAGTAGATTCGTTTGGTTTGTAATTATTTCTTTTACAGTCAATTTTAATATTAATATATATATTTTTTCTTAATTTGTGCCAAGTTATATCACGTATCCTTAAAACCACGTATAAATTCAATTGTTAAAGGGTAAATAGTTTGACGCCCACCATGGGGCCAAGTATAATAGTGATTGTATGGTACTAACCTTCGTAACACACACTATTTTACACTTGTTCTTGTGAGTATCTTTCATTCCAGGATCAACATGTCGAACTCTTAGGCAGCAAACGTACACGTGGACAACGATTTCGGTCATCATGAAGAAAATGACAACATAGCACAAGGGAATGACGTACCTCCAGTTGGCCTCGATAGAGTTCCGGCTGTAGATTCGATCGACATCAGCTCCCATATAGCCGTTCAGAGCATCCGCAGGGATGTTCGATCGGTCGCTCAAATCACACATGGTGGCGAAGAAAGTTGAATCAACCTTCGGGTGATCTTCGAGATGTTACAGGCTCAACAAGATGCAATAGCACAACTCCAAAACCAGAACCATGCACCAAGCAGGATCGAGCTCGAGCCATCCTAGGAAGTTGTTCACAGGGTCGAATCAGTGCCAAGGAAATCGAACGAAATTGAATTAGGGAATGATCCTGCGATCATGAAGATGCTCGAGGAACTAATGAAGCGAGTTGAATCGGGGGAAAAGAAGATCGAAGCAAACGACAAGAAGGTGGAAACCTATAATTCCAGGGTTGATCAAATCTCGGAGGCACCACCAATATTGAAAGGTTTGGATTTCAAAAAGTTCGTACAAAAGCCCCCCCCCCCCCCNTGAGTCGGGGGAAAAGAAGATCGAAGCAAATGAAAAGAAGGTGGAAACTTAGAACTCCAAGGTTGATCAAATCCCGGGGCACCAACAATATTGAAGGGTATGGATTCCAAAAAGTTTGTACAAAAGCCTTTCCCCCAAGCGCAGCTCCCAAACCGATCCCCAAGAAGTTCCGCATGCCCGAGATTCCTATGTATAATGGAACGACCGACTCCAACGAGCATGTCACCTCTTACACATGTGCAATTAAAGGGAATTATCTGGAGGACGGCGAGATAGAATTTGTGTTACTAAGGAAATTCGGGGATACCCTATCAAAGGGAGCAATGATATGGTACCATAATTTGCCACCTAACTCTATTGATTCTTTTGCCATGCTTGCAGATTCTTTTGTAAAAGTGCATGCCGGAGCCATAAAGGTCGAGACTGGGAAGTCTGACCTCTTCAAGGTAAAATAGAAAGATAACGAGATGCTCAGAGAGTTTGTGTCTCGGTTCCGAATGGAACGAATTGATCTACCAACGGTCACCGATGATTGGGCCGTTCAAGCTTTCACTAAAGGACTAAATGTACGAAGCTCAGTGGCTTCCCATTAGTTGAAGCAGAACTTGATTGAATACCTGACTGTTAGCTGGGCCGATTTACATAATCGGTATCAATCAAATATTAGAGTTGAAGACGAACAACTGGGGTATATATATCGACTTTTAGTTTATTTTTGAAGGCATCATAAGGAAATTAACAATTTTCCTTTTTAAATGAAAGCATGGAAATAGTTGAATAAAATCTACTATTTGAAATATCTATAAAAGGTTAGACGTAAAAAAATGCTTAGCCGCATTTTAAAGATCCAAAGTAAATTCTCTAACTTATGATTTATGTAGTAGGTCGGAGAGAATCTTTGAAAAATCTTGGTTTAGAAATCCAAGCAATTGGTCTTATAAGTCTATTTCATTGAGATTTGATAGGCTAGGCTTCGTCAAGAAGATCTTTAAATTAATTCTAGATGTTTGCTCTGAGCAGACTTAATTGACAACTACGAGGGGTCGATTAGCGGGAGGTATAAAAATAGTCTTGAATAGAGTATATAATCAATATCGGTACTAATAATATTAGGAATAGTTATATATATATATTGATTATGCTAGAATTATTTTTTATGTATAGTTTGGTTTGATGTTTTAAAACATTACATAATTTCTAAAAAAAAATTCTTTGTTTACAAAACTATCTTCCATATTCTTTAACTATGTACACTATTTTTATTGCAACGGTGGTCCACATTTTTTACTCTCCCTAAAACCAATTTTTTTTATATGGAACACAATTAAAGAGAAACTAATTGAAATATTAAAGATAAAAGAGAAAACAATTTAATTGTTATGACATATAATACAAAATATCAATTATGAAAAAAGGTCATATTTTAACAAACAAAGAAAATTTCAATTTATACTTTGAATACATTCATAATCAAAATTAGTATTAAATATGATATTATTTTGGTTATAGTAGAATGCTGAAGGGGAAACTTTAATTAAAATAAATCAAAATATAAAAATATATCAAATAGGGCAAAAAGTATTTGGAATAATTTTTTAGGGATTTGAGGGACAATTATGTCTTTAATCATGTTTATGCGATTATTAAAAATTCTTGCATTGCTAATACTATGATTTGCTATGTATTAGTTATATCAAACAAGGGATTAATAATGCGCAAAGTTAAGGATTAATAATGCGCAAAGCTAATGCTTGCATTATATTTTCTAATACCTCCTACCAAAGGACTCCTAAGTATTGTGACGTTACGGTATTACCACAACGCTAAAAAGTTATACGCACTAGATGTTTACACCAAAACGTATTAGTTTACAATAATTAAGTAATAAATTAAAATTAAAATATATATTAATTAACTATAGTTTAATAATACTCATGTTCGTAAAACATATCTATGTATTTATTGAATTAATGTAAACATCCGTGTAGATAAAGTTTCACCTAACAATAGCTCTCGCTTTTGGAACTTTTTTAAGCTTGCGAGGATGTAACGACCCGGCCAGTCGTTTTGAGTATTTTTAGCCCCCATCCTTTATTTATTGCCTCCTCTATGTTATATTGTGGTTATATAACTTGCTGGGGTGTTTGGTTTTGATTTTGAGTGAAATAGGACATATAGTCCCTAAGTTGGAGTCTTAAGTTGATAGAGTTGACCATAGTTTGACTTTTATGTAGACGACTCCGGAATGGAGTTTTTATAGCTCCATATGGTGATTTGGGAGTTAGAAGCGTGTTCGGATATCGATTTGGAGTTCCATAGGTCATTTCAGTGTGGATTGGCGAAAGTTAGAAAACTTAAGGTTGGAGAGTTTGTCGGGGAGTTTACTTTATTGATATCAGGATCGGATTTCGATTTCGGAAGTTGGAATAGGTCTGTAATATCATTTATGACTTGTGTGCAAAATTTGAAGTCAATGAGAGTTGTTTTGTTATGAATCGACATTAGTTTTGAAATTTGGAAGTTCATCAGTTCATTAGGCTTGAATCGATGTGTGATTCGTGGTTCTAGTGTTGTTTGATGTGATTTGATACTTCGAGCGAGTTCGTATGATATTTTAGGACTTGTTGGTATGTTTGGTTGAAGTCCCGGGGGCCTCGGGTGTGATTTAGTCCATGTTCGGCGCATTTCGGAACATGAAGACTGCTGATTTTGCTAGTGCTGGTTTCCTTGTATGCGTTCGCGAGAGAGGTCTCGCTTTCGCGAAGCATATTTTGGGCAAGTGAGGATTTTCTCTTTGCGTTTGGGAAAAAAGCAACTCGTTCGCGAAGGTCTGGGGAAATTGTGCATCGAGATCGCGATGAGGAGCTCGCGTTTGCGTAGAAGGTAGAGGCAGGCTTGGGCACCAGTACCTAAGCCTTCGCCTTCGCGGTTAGGGGGACGTATTCACGTAGGCAAAGCTCTGCGAAGCATCGCGTTCGCAAGGGAGACTCTGCGTTCGCGTAAGAGGATTTCTGAGCAGCTGAGTTTTGTGATTTGCAAACGCGAGGCACTTTTCGCGTTTGTGAAGGAGGACGTCTGGGCAGAGTATAAAATATAAGAAATGAGGGTTAGAGTTATTGACTTTGGGAGCTCGGAGAGGCAATTCTTGGAGGGATTTTCAAGGAAGTGATTGGAGTCCAACCTCCAAGAATCGCCTCTCCGAGCTCCCAAAGTTAATAACTCTAACCCTCATTTCTTATATTTTATATTCTGCCCAGATGTCTTCCTTCGCGAACTCGGAAAGTGCCTCGTGTTTGCGAAGCACAAAACTCAACTGACCAGAAATCCTCTTACGCGAACGCAGAGTCTCCCTTGAGAACGCGATGCTTCGCAGAGCTTTACCTACGTGAATGTGTCTCCCTAATCGCAAACCCAAAGGCTTAGGGACTGGTGCCCTAGCCTGCCTCTACCTTCTACGCAAACGCGAGCTCCTCATCACAAGATCTTGCTATTCTAGGAGGTGGCGTACCTGAAAGACTGACTGTTGACTTTGATCATTCGTTAGTACTAACACTTGAATCAGTATCTCAAATAGGGCGATATCAGGCCTTCTGTGCGATATCCATCTTCTGTATATGGTAAGCAGACTGCCTTTCCCCCTTACTAAATCAAATAGGGAAATGAAAAGGGGTCGACCTTAAGTTCTAGCTTAGATAGCTTAGACTGAAGAGTTGTAGCTTTGTTTTCTCGATGCACAATTTCCCTAGACCTTCTGAACGTGTTGCTCTCTTTGCGAACGCGAAGAACAAATCCTCACTTGCCCAAAATACTCTTCGCGAATGCGAGACCTCTCTCGCGAACGCGTACAAGGAAACCGACACCAGCGAAAATCATCAGTCTTCAAGTTTCGAAATGCGCCGAACATGGACCAAATCACACCCTAGTCCCCCGGGACCTCAATCAAACATACTAACAAGTCCTAAAACACGATAAAATTTAGTCGAGGCCTCAAATCACATCAAATAAAGCAAAAACACGAATTGCGCCTCAATTCAAGCCTAATGAAAACTAGAAAATTCTAACTTTTATAATCGATGCCGAAACCTATCAAGTCAAGTTCGATTGACCTCAAATTTTTGTGCACAAGTCACAAAAGAGACAACATACCTAATCTAACTCCCGGAACCAAAATTTGAGCCCGGTAACAACAAAGTCAACTCTTGGCTGAACTTCTTAATTTCCCAAACTTCTAATTTTCTAACTTTCGTCATATCAAGCATAAATAAACTACGGACATCCAAATCACTATCCGGACACACTCCTTAGTAAAAAATCACCCTACGTAGCTATCAGAACCATTGAAACTCCATCCCAGAGTTGTTTACACATAAGTCAACATCCGGTCAACCTTTTGAACTTAAGCTTCTAACCTTCAGACTAAGTGTCTCAACTCATGCGAAACATCCCCGGAACCAAACCAGCTACCACGACAAGTCACATAATGACAAATAAGCAGTAAATGGGGAGACGGGGCTACAACACTCAAAACGACTGGCTGGGTTGTTACATCCTCCCCATCTTAAACAAACCTTCATCCTCGAACGGGTCTAGAAACATATATGGAGACTCAAATATGCATGGATATCATCTATCACTCAGTCTCCCAAGTAGCATCCTTAACTGGCTGACCTCTCCACTGCATCTTCACTGTATCTATGTCTTTTGACCTCAACTTTCGAACCTATCGATCCAAAATGGCCACATGCTCCACATCATAAGTCAAATCACCATCCAACTGAACCGTGTTGAAATCCAATACATGAGATGGATCGCCGACTTATTTTCGGAGCATAGAAACATAAAATACCAGATGAACACTCGATAGACTAGGTGGCAAGGCAAGCTAAGCCACCTCTCTAATCATCTAAATCACCAAAAACGTACCAATATACCGAGGGCTTAACTTGCCCTTCTTTCTGAACCTCATAACATCCTTCATGGGTGAAACCTTGAGCAGTAACTTCTCCCCTACCATGTAATCAACATCGCGAACCTTCTGATCAGCATAACTCTTCTTCCTAGACTGTGCTATGCGAAGCTAATCCTGAATCATTTTAGCCTTGTCCAAAGCATCGTTAACCAAGTTAGTAGCCAACATCCTAGCCTCACCCGACTCAAACCATCCTACCGGTGACCGGCACCGTGTCCCATACAAAGCCTCATACGGAGCCATCTGAATGCTCGATTGGTAGCTGTTGTTATAGGCAAACTCTGCGAGCGACAGAAACTGATCCCAAGAACCCTGAAATCTATGACACAAGCGCGTAACATATCCTCCAATATCTGAATAGTGCGCTCGGACAACCCATCCGTCTGAGGGTGAAATGTTGTACTCATCTCAATCTGTGTACCGAACTGTTGCTGCACGACTATCCAAAACCGTGATGTCAATAGCGTGCCCTTATCTAAAATTATGGACACTAGCACACCGTGAAGGAAAAAAATCTCGCGGATGTAGATCTCAGCCAACTGCTCCGAAGAATAAGTAGTCCCAACTAGAATGAAGTGCACGAACTTGGTCAAGCGATCCAAAATCACCCAAATAGCATCAAACTTCCCCGAAGTCCATGGGAGACTAACTACAAAATCCATGGTGATACGCTCTCATTTCCATTACGGAATATCAAGCTTCTAAAGCAATCCACCGTTATCTGATGCTCATACTTCACCTGCTGACAATTTAGTCACCGATCTACCAACCCCACTATATCCCTCTTCATCCACCTCCACCAATAATACTGCCTCAAGTCCTGGTACATCTTCTCTGCACTCGGATGGATAGAACACCGGGAACGGTAGGCCTCCTCAAGGATCAACTCATGTAGCCCATCAACATTAGGCACACAAATCCAACCATGCATCCTCAACACCCCATCATCCCCAATGGTAGCATCCTTGGCATCACCGTGCTGAACTGTGTCCTTAAGGACAAGAAAATAGGGATCATCATACTGGCACTCTCTGATGCAATCATATAAGGAAGACCAATAAACTACACAAGCTAGAGCCCCACTAAGATCCGAAACATCTAATCTCACAAACTGGTTGGCCAAGGCTTGAACATTAACCCCAAGAAATATCTCACCAATAGGAATAAGTGCAAGGCTATCCATACTCACCACCTTTCTACTCAAGGAATCGGCCACCATATTGGCCTTCCCGGGGTGATACAGAATTGTAATATCATAGTCCTTTAGTAACTCGAACCATCTCCGCTGCCTCAAATTCAAATCCTTCTATTTGAACAAGTGCTGGAGACTTTGATGATTCGTAAGTACCTCACAAGACACACCATATAGATAATGCCTCCAAATCTTTAGTGCATGAACCACGGCTGCCAACTCCAAATCATGAACAGGGTAGTTCTTCTCATTAGGCTTCAACTGACGCGAATCATAAGCAATTACTCTACCCTCGTGCATCAAGTCACACCTTATACCAATTCGAGAATCATCACAATACACTGTATAAGAGCAAGAAGCTGAAGGCAAAACTACAACTGGAGCTGTGGTCAAGGCAGTGTTGAGCTTCTCAGAGCTCTCCTCACACCCATACGGCCACTTGAAAGGAGCACCCTTCTGGGTAAATTTTGTCAAAGGCACTGTAATAGATGAGAAACCCTCCACGAAGCGACGATAATAACAGGCCAAGCCGAGAAAGCTCCGAATCTCAATAGTTGAGGACGGTCTGGGCCAACTCTGAACTGCCTTTATCTTCTATGGATCCACCTTAATCCCCTCATCGGACACCACGTACCCCAAGAACTCAACCTAACTAAGCCAAAACTCACACTTGGAGAACTTGGCATATAACGTCTCATTCCTCAGCCGCTGTAGTACAATCCTCAAATGATGGGCATGGTCCACCTGGCTATGGAGTACACCAGGATGTCATCAATGAATACTATGATAAAAGAGTCAAGATAAGGCTAAAATACACTGTTCATCAGATGCATAAATGTTGTTGGGGCGTTGGTCAGTCCATAAAGACATCACAAGGAACTCATAGTGACCATAACAGATCCTAAATGCCGTCTTTAGAATATATGAGTCCTGAATATTCAACTGGTGATACCCAGATCAATCTTAGAGAACAACCCCGCTCCATGAAGCTGGTCAAATAGATCATAAATACGCAGCAAAGGATATTCGTTCTTGATTGTAACTTTGTTCAACTGCCTATTATCGACGCACATCTGTATAGTACCATCCTTATTTTTCACAAACATAATTGTTGCACCCTAAGGCGACACATAGACCTAATAAACCCCTTATGAAGAAGTTCCTGAAGGTGCTCTTTCAATTCTTTCAACTCAGCTATTGCCATACGATACAAAGGAATATAAATGGACTGAGTGTCCGCCACTAAATCAATACCAAAATCAATATCCCTGTGGGTGGCATGCTTTGAATGTCTACAGGAAACACGTCCGAAAAGTCTCGTACCACTAGAGCAGAATCAATAGTAGGGGTATCAACACCAACATCCCTCACAAAGGACAAATATGACAGACACCCCTTCCCAACCATTCGCTGGGCCTTCAAATAAAAATCACCATGCTGGGAACATAATCTAGAGAACCTCTCCACTCGATCCTTGGAAAACCTGGTATAGCCAATGTCATGGTCTTGACGTGACAATCCAGAATAGCATGACACGGAGACAACCAATCCATATCCAAAATCACGTCGAAATCGACCATACTAACCAATAAGAGATAAAATCTAGTCTAAAATCCCCCAATAGCCACTACATACGACTGATATACACAGTCCACAGTAATAGTATCGCCTACTGGCGTAGATACATGAACTGATAAAGCTAAAGACTCAAATATATAGATAACGAGCAAAATATGATGATACATACCGATAAGTAGAACCAGGGTCAAATAATACAGAAGCATCCATGTGGCATTGTGTCTGAAGCAACAACATTTGGCCTAGCCAAAATAGCAAAGAATCGATCTTGTCCGTGATTGGCCTCCTCCTCTAGGGCGACCCCTAGTTTCCTGAGCCCAACCTCGAGCTGGCTTGGCGGGTGGTGAAGTAACTAGTGCTGAAGTCGTGGTCTGACTCCTCTGCTAAACTGGACCTCCCGTAAGGCGAGGAAAAAACTTCTCCACATGACCCAACTCTCCACAATCAAAACATCCCCTCTCGAGAAATGGTGGCTCAAGTGCTGAGGTAGACCCCGAGAACCAGAATAACAGCCAGAAGAACTTGGCACTGATGAACCCTGAATTGAAGGTGCACGAGATGAACTCTGAGCTGGGAGTGTACAGAGTGATGACTGACCCATTCGAGCACTGTATGATCCATGGTTAGATAATGCGCCACGATGAATTGGAGGATCCATCTGAGCGGTCCTATAAGGATGACTCGATACACTCTCCCGAGTCATAACAAAATGCACTTGATAGTGGATGACATCAATGGACCTCCTAATCCTCTCCTTATTAGTGGGAACCAACCAAACTGCGTGACGATCCAACTCCAAAAATCTCATCTCATAATGGGTCACAGACATGCCCTCCTGTTGTATCTGCTTGAACTTCCTGCGCAGCTGCTCCTTGCGGGTCTGTGGCACAAACTTCTCAAAGAAGAGAATGGAGAAATCATGCCATGAAAGTGGTGCAGCACCCACTGGCCTTCCTCTCTCATAGGCCTCCCACCATCTTAAAGCTGCCCCAGTCAACTGAAAAGTAGTAAATGAGACCCTATTGATCTACATAATACCCACCGTGAGAAGAATCTGATGGCACCTATCCAAGAAGTCCTGAGCATCCTCTGACTCGGCCCCTTTGAATGATGGAGGTTGGAGTCTCCTAAATCTCTCTAGTCTTTTTTACTCATCATCACTCATAACAGGACACACCCGAGCCTGAGAAACTATAATCGGTTGGGCTGGTAGTACCCATGGTGTCTGAAATCCCTGTATCACCTTCTCTGGAGTGCGGGCCGCTGGAGTTTGAGCACCTCCCCCGGCTTGATAAGTGGCTGGTGTGGTCTGAACAAAAACCGCATGAGCAAAGCTAGTGCAAACCATCAATATTTGGGTCAAAGTCTCCTAAAGGCCTGGAATCACAATAGGCACAGCTAGTGCCTGAGCTGGCTCAACCACATCTGGAACCTGCTCCTGAGTTGGAGAAACTGGTGGATTTGCAGGTGCTGCTCTAGCTGTTGTACGAGCTGCACCTCGGCCCCTACCACAAACCTGGCCTCTCGTGGCCTTAGGTGGTATTGGTGGCTGTCCATTCGATCCGATAGCACGTGTCCTCACCATCTGTGAGAGAATAGGATAACAAAAATTTAGTTCTCGGAATCAACAAATTGGTACCATAAAAATACAAGAATGTGAAGTTTTCCTGTAGAGATCTCTTGGAGATTGCAGCAGGGCCCGTGCCCCAGTAGCAGCCAGTCATGGTAAAGTCTATGTGAGTCGTCATGTTCATTGAACACTTCCATCTCCCAATGATACTTCGGCCACTCCTAGGTCTCAAATTTCCCATTATGCACCGCCACTGTCTAGTGCACCTCTTGTACGTGGTGCTTATAGTGGTCAGCCTAACCTATTAGGCCCGAGCCAGTTCCAGCAGCCATGTCCTACAAGAGCTTATTTTGAGTATGATGAAACTCTTCATATAGTGAGGGACTACCCTAGACTCAGGAGTGGTGCCCCTCCACAGACTACTTAGGCCCCACATGTTCCACTGGGTCCTCAGGCTTCTCCGGCCGTGTTATCGCACTAGTTTCCACTCAACCTGCACAAACAACTAGAGGTGGAGGTCGGGCGGGTAGAGGTTACCTTAGAGGGGGAGGCCATGCTAGTTGTTATGATTTTCCTAATAGGATGGAGACGGTTGCATCCAACTCAGTTATCACAGGTATTATTCCGGTTTGTCAGAGAGATGCATCGGTCTTATTTGATCCAGGATTCACTTATTCCTATGTATGATCTTACTTTGCTCCGTATTTGGGTATATCCCGTGCTTCTTTGAGTTCTACTACCTATGACCAGGTTGATCCAGAAGGGTGCTCCATTCAGGTGGACCGAGGAGTGTGAGGAGAGCTTCCATAAACTGAAGACTCCTTTGACTACAGCCCCAGTATTGGTATTGCGTATGGGTTCGGGGACTTATAATATGTATTGTGATGCATCACATATTGGGCTCGGCGTAGTGTAAATGCAAGACGGTAGGGTGATTTCCTACGCGTCCAAACGATTAAAGCTGTATGAGAAGAATTATCTTATCCACGACCTTGAGTTAGCAGCTATTGTTCATGCCTTGAATATTTGGCGGCACTATTTGTTTGGTGTCCCTTATGAGGTCTATAACGACCACCAGAGCCTACATCATCTGTTTAAATAAAAGAATCATAACTTGCAGTAGTGCAGATGGATAGAGTTTCTTAAGGACTATGATATCACCATTCTATGTCATCCCGAGAAGGCCAATGTGGTGGTCGATGCCTTGAGTCAAAAGGCGGAGAGCATGGACAGTATAGCATATCTACCGGCAGCAGAGAGGCCATTAGAATTGGATGTTCAGTCCTTAGATAACCAGTTTGTTATATTGGATGTTTCGAAGCCGAGTTGAATTTTGGCTTGTGTGGTTTATCGGTCTTCCCTATATGATCGTATCATAGAGATTTAGTATGACAACCCATACTTTCTTGAACTCAAGGACATGGTTCAGCATGGCGACATCAAGAAGGTCACTATTGGGGATGACGGTGTTACGGATGCAGGGCAAGCTATGTGCTCAATGTAGATGGTTTGTGTGAGCCGATTATTCAGGAATCCCACATTTTTGCAGTACTCCATTCATCTGGGTACCGCCAAGATGTATCAGGACTTGAGGTAGCACTATTGGTGTATGAGAATGATGAAAGACATAATGGAGTATGTAGCTCGGTACCTAAATTGTCAGCAGGTGAAGTATGAGCATCACTAGCCTGGTTGATTGCTTCAGAGGCTAGAGATTCCCGAAAGGAAATGGAGCGGGTTACTATGGATTTTGTAGTCGGGCTACCACAGACTCAGAGGAAGTTCAATGCAGTAGGGGTGATTGTGGATAGGTTGACCAAGTCGGCTCATTTCATCCTAGTGGTGACTACCTATTCTTCAGAGCAGCTGGCGTAAGTTTATACTCCCAAGATTGTCCGACTTCATGGTGTGTCGATATATCCATCATCTGTGAATGGGGTACGCAGTTTACGTCGTAAGTTTAGAGGACCTACAGTGTGAGTTGGGCACGCGGATTGAGTTGAGCACAAAATTCCACCCCCAGACGAATAGAGAGTCCAAGTAAACTATTCAAATACTGGAGGATATCCTTCGTGCATGTGTGATAGATTTTGGGGGTTCTTGGGATTGGTTCTTACCACTTGCAGAGTTTCACTACAACAATAGTTACCAATCGAGCATTCAGATGGCTCCGTATGAGGCCTTGTATATGAGAGGGTGTCGGTCTCCGGTGGGTTGGTTTGAGCTGGGTGAAGCCAGGCTATTGGATACAGACTTAGTTCAAGATGATTTGGAAAAGGTTAAATTTATTCATGGTCGACTTTGTACAGCCCAATCTAGACAGAAGAGTTATGCGGATCGGAAGGTTCACGACGTTGCATTCATTGTTGGGGAGTGGGTCTTGCTCCGCGTTTCGCCCATGAATTATGTTATGAGGTTCGGGAAGAAGGTCAAGTTTAGCCTTAGGCGTATTAGACCTTTTGAGATTCTCGTGAGGATTAGAGAGGTGGCCTACAATTTTGCACTACCACCTAGTTTAACTGTAGTTCATCGAGTATTCCATGTTTCTATGCTCCGGAAGTATCACGGTGATTCGTATAATGTGTTAGACTTCAGCTTAGTCCAGTTGGACAAGGATTTTTCTAATGTTGAGGAGCCGGTGACCATTTTGGACAGGCAGGTCCGAAAGTTGAGGCCGAAGAACATTGTTTCAGTGGAGAGTTCAACCCGTCGATGAGGCGACTTGGGAGACCGAGCATGATATGTGTAGCTGTTATCCTCAAAGTTTCACCACTTCAGGTATGTCTCTATACTCGTTCGAGCACGAACGTTTGTTTGAAGAGGGGGAAGATGTAACGACCCGGCCGGTCGCTTTGAGTATATTCACCCCCGATCCCCTATTTCTTGCCTCCTCTATGTTATATTGTGGTTATGTGACTTTCTGGGGTGTTTGGTTTGGTTTCGGGTGAGTTTCAGAGTGAAATGTGACACATAGTCCCTAAGTTGGAGTCTAAAGTTGATAGAGTTGACCATAGTTTTACTTTTGTGTAGACAACTTCGGAATGGAGTTTTGACGGTTCAAATCGCTCCGTATGGTTATTTTGGAATTAGTAACATGTACGGAAGTTGGTTTGGAGGTACGTAGGTCATTTCAGAGTGAATTGGCGAAAGTTAGAAAATTAAAGGTTTGGAAGGTTAGAGAGTTTGACCAGGAGTTGACTTTATTGATATCGGGGTCGGATTTCGATTCAGAAGTTGAAATAGGTATGTCATGTCATTTATGACTTGTGTGCAAAATTTAAAGTCAATCAGAGTTGTTTTGTTATGAATCGACATTAGTTTTGAAATTTAGAGTTGTTGTGTTGTGATAATTGTGATGTGTGGAAGCCGTGTACGCAAGGTGACGAGTGTGTACACGGGCTAAAATTGGAAATTTACCTATTTTTGCTATGTAGATTCTTTTCATGCCTTAATTGAGTTATCTTAACATGTTATATTCATCATCATTAGCCTATTTTCACATGTTCTACTTGTCTTCTTATTTGCTAAATGCTTTACATGTTTAGTTTAATTTCTTGTTTTCTTTATTCCATATTAATTATTTAACCGTTGAACTCTTTGCTTGAAGTTGTTATTCTTGGAATATCTTGTTGCTGAAATTTGTATTGAGTTATAAAGGCCGTGATTCGCATTGAGGAAAAGTGTTAAGTTGTGAAATTCTATTCTTGTAGAGTTATTCACTACCAGTTACTATTGTTGAGACTCTTGTGTACATCGTGGTTGAGCCATGGGCTATTTATTGTGAAAACACTGTGATTGTTAGCTTCTTTGATAAGTTGTGATATTGGGCACTTGAGGTGCGATTTGTGATATGTTGTGATATTGATACACATGCAGTGGTATAAGGTTTTGGGGTTGAAACGCATGCAGTGAGATAAGGTGGGCTTGATATGTGTGGTTAGTAGGAGAACTACTAGAAGCCACGCGTGTGATAAGGTGGGCTAAAACGTGGGAAGCTATTTTTGGAAAGTGATTTTTAAAAGTAAATGCAAGGCTCCCGCGGTTATATAGGGAAAATTGTGAATTGATTTGTGATTTAAGACTATGAGGTGGTACCTCGGTAGTGAATCTTGCCGATACTTTCTATTCTTCACTTGTGTTTCTGTTGTTTTGTTCCATGTCATAGTATCCCTTGTTTTCTTATGTGAAATATTATTTGCCTTAGTTTAGTGTATCTATTCTCGGTGTACTTCTTTATTTGTCTCATTTCTATTGCTATCATTGTCTCACCGTTACACACTTGTTCAGTTTCTTATTTATTCCAGCACGACCTTGACCTGAACTCGTCACTACTCTACCGAGGTTAGGCTTAGAACTTATTGGGTACCATTGTGGTGTACTCATACTACGCTTCTACACATCTTTATGTGCATATCCAGGTACCTCCTACCAGTCTAGGCACTAGCAAGAGCTCAGTTTTGGAGACTTCAAGGTATACCTTCCGACGTCCGCGGTATGGACTTTTGGGTTGAACAGTGCGCTGGGGAGTTGAAGGAAAATGTTTGGCAGAAAAGGGCATTTTTGCAGCCCATTATGCGGCCGCAAAGTGAGGCATTCATTTGAGCCATTTTTGGATGTCATTTTACGGCCCATTATGCGACCGCATAACGATTTCACGGGCCGCCCGCTGATCGCAGAACCAGCTTGGAAATTTTGGGGAGGGAGGTTCTTCGGCGCATTATGCGATCGCAGAACAGGTCTGCGGAACGCATAACAGCCGTAGAGTGGGGCAGGCCATCCCAGTTCCAAAGGGCCATTTCACGGACCACAGAAGCATTATGCACTCGGATATGTGACCATAGATCCTGTTCCGGAGCTTCATTTTTAGTTTTTATAACCCGACCCTACTTCGATTAAATGGACAATAGACCATTATTGAGCTAAAACTTGATATTTTGAGAGTGAGAGAGTGCCGTAGAGTGGGAGTGTGATCTTCAACAAATTGTCCTTCGATTCTTGCTCAATCCACGAATATTAACAAGGAAAAACTCATTAGGTCTTTATCATAGAGGTAAGATTCTACACCGTAGCCCTTAATTTTGAAATTTAACTAAAAATGGGTAATTAGAAAGACAATTCATGGGTGTGGGAGTTGTTTATTTGCATGCATGTGTTATCAAAGGGTGTAGGAAGATTGTGAGCTAAAATGGTAAATAATGGGCTGTGGGATGATGGAATCCTCCATCAAAAGGACGTTGAAACCTTAATGCACAGCTAGTATTTGATAAAATGCTCAAATGAGCTAGAACCATGATCATCTTCCTAATTTTGGTTCAATTTGTTATATTTCTAAAATAGATTGAAGTTGCTAAGAATTCCAGAACATTTTAGAGTTAAAGGACGCTCAATTGAGGTATGGTGGCTAGACACCCTCTTGGAATTGAATCCCATGGTGTTCATGTAAGTTATGTAAGACTCGAGTTGGTCCTTGTGAAATTGGCTATTCCGAATAAACTAGTGTTGAAAGTTATATGTTCAATGTGTGTTCCAAATGATTTTATCATTCTATGCTATCATTTGAGAATATGTTCAAAGTATGGGTTGTGTGTTAAGAATGTTACGACTTCAAGTCAAGTTTAAATGAAGGTTATTATTCCTAATTATATGAAAACCCTTTATGTGTCTAAGACCCTTAATTGGTCACATGTGTACTTTAAGTCCTTAGTTGAAAAGCCTTGTTGCTGATAATGATGATGATTTTTGAAAATGAAAAGGGTGAGCATGAAATATGAGATATGGCAAGTGCCAAGAATGATATTATAATTATGGTAACTAGAGCCAATAAATTGAAAATATGTGAAAGGAGTATGAAATGAGATGGTTGATAGAAAAGGATGATGTCTCGGGTGAGACGGCCTAGCCAATCGGGTCGTGATCAGACACCATATAAAAGTACGGTGGTATTGTGAATGATGGTATATCGGTACTAAATATTTCCCAACCTACAAACATGTAAATTTACTTGAAAACTTATGTGGTTCTTAACTTGATGTCTTGGTATTATTTAAGGCTTCTATTGATTTCATGTTGGTTCATCCTTGTATTATTAGTCATTCTATTGAGAGGGTGTTTAGTTATACATACTAGTACTATTCTACATGTACTAACGTCCCATTTTCCGGGGGCGCTGCATCTTCAATGGATGCAGATGGTTCCACGGCAGGAGGCATTGATCACTGATAGTAGTACACCTTCTTCCCAGCAGACTTGGTGAGCCCCACTTCATTTCAGGGTCATGTATCTTTTGTTCTTTGTGTATGATGTTTGATGTATAACCGGGCATTGTTGTCGGCACTAACATTTTTGTCACGACCCAAATCGATGGGCCGCGATGGGCACCCAGTACTTTACTCAACCGAGTACCAATGTAACATATCTTTCGTATCATACTATCATAGGTAAATGAGACGGAAAAGCTTTCGTGAGATAACTAGAATAAAGCATGAGGGAATACTTGTCATATGACGATCCAACATGTAATACAAACTTATACACATGACATACGGGCATATAAGACCAAAATGATCACTCGTACACTGAACATAAGCCGATAAGGCCATACAATCTTTCATTTACATGACATATGTCTACAAGCCTCTAAGTGTACATAAACGTCATACGGCTGGGATAGGGCCCCGGCATACCAATCAATACGTGTCCTATGCATACTGACCAAATAGGCAATTCTGGAGCAAATGGAGCACACCAACACCTTCCGCTGAGCTGATAGCTTACTTGGAGAGCTCTCAACCTTCTATCGTGACTTGCTGGCATTAAAGGACGTCAGTACAAATAATGAACCGAGTATGTAAGGAATGAAAATCAGTAAATAATAGACGTGAGAGAAACATGGAGTAAAAGACTCAACACTTAAGTCTCAAAACCTCTCTAAATCATTAATATTTACAATATCACACATATGCGTATAAATGTCATACCATACTTAGGTATATGCGTTCATAATATAATCAAGCCTCTGAGGGCATCCCATCATATCATCTCGGCTACTGTGGGAAAATCATCAACGTATACCAACTGATCAGGTGGTGATGCGTATATAATGCCGTAACCTTTTCCCATATCCCACACACACACACACACACACACACACACACACACACACACACACATATATATATATATATATATATATGCGTATGTAACTCTATCTAGTCATGGGTCAATATACATGTATGAATGAATGCAATGCATGAGAAGTACGCTAATAAAATCTCTCGAAACGTCATAAAACCATTACGCCTCTGATTAATATCATGAAATAAACTTTATAAACTTAAGTATTTTTTGAGACCTATGAACAGACTATAGAATAATAAGACATATGGGGAATTAAGAACATAGGAACCTCTAGTATTTCTAGGAATAAAGTCATTTATGGAAGTTGTGCATTTGCTCGTTTTGTTTGTATCCTATGGAACATGCCAAAAGAAAGAAGGGATAGCCTTTAAAATACCTGAGCGATTCTATTGACAATCCCTCTAACACACGTCAATTGTGACAAAACACGTAACGACGGATCAAAGTAGGGAAAAATCCGTATGATGTTCTTGAGAAAGATTGTATCATGCTTTCTTAGAATTGCAAATCCCGTTGCTATAACGCAGTATAACTTCGTATGAAATTGTTGAATGAGATCCGTTACTTGTAGATGCATCTCTCTTAATGAAGTAAAGAGATCTTTCAAAGTTGTGAGCTCCATCCGTTACTTGACGATTAGATATAAGCATTTTAATTTTGTGAATTTAGAGAGGTTCTCTTAACCTTTGGGAGTGGGCCTCACTTAGAATGACTTAGCTACCCAAAAATCTCCCAAAATGCCACCTAATTTCCTAAGCCAAGAGTTACTATTTTGGCTTTAATTAAGACCCCTTGGGCTGCCACATTGGGAGCTTATCAAGTTTATCCAAAATAATTCACCCCTTTCCTTAATTAACTTATTAAACCCCCACTAATTCAATAATTAACCAATTATCCACATAATTAAGAATTATCTCAAATTACTTAAAATACTATTTACATTTAACATACTTTATACACCTTACTATCATGCTCATGTGGTACCTTGTATGGTACTAGTCCATAAATATCGGTATTATATCTCAGACCGTATATCCCAAATTGACTAATTTCGATGAAACTTACTTTCTTTGATTCGCTTACCCTCTCACCTTCATGAATTTACTTATTACCTGTTTTAAATAGCGTAATACTTATAATCCAAAAATATTCTCATTCCCGAACTTTCATCAATTTACTTATGGCATACTTTCACGTATGAAAACATGGGGCGTAACATCATTCCCTCCTTTGGAACATTCATCCTCGAATGTTGACTGATGTACTTATCATTATCATAACCTATAGCTCTTACGAATACCTTAGTATTCTCCTTGCCATCTAGGCTACTGTTCTGTGAATAAACCTAAAGGTTAGGGCATTCCCCCATTTAGGACTCTTTCTCACATCACGACTTGTGGTCTGAATTCTTCCAATTTCGTAATTATTGCTACCTTCTATCATGCAGTTTGTACGACTTTGTCCTTGTACGTGCGCCTATGCAACTCTTCTTTCCTTTTTCCTCTATCTTTTAGCCAATTTCTAGGCCTCACTTTGTGAACATATATATAATTATGACAAGTTGTCCCTCTGGGTGTCTATGGCTTTACTACATCTAAGTAGGTCACACTATGCCATAACTCTTACTTCAGTTTGTTGTTACTAAAGTCTGCAACCAAACTCCAGGTTATTCTCGTTGCTTATCTCATATATATAAATCTAAGTCCTTTAATGCTTCCTTATTACTGTTCATCTTAAGAATGATGGCCTAATCTCATCTCATGCATTGTAACTTTTATCCATCCATTGTTTATTCAGCTCAATATTGATCTACAATCCACCACTAATAATTTGAAACGTCTTACGTAATCACTAGGACTCACGTTGCATCGAGGAACATTTGAAGTGATCTTCCTAATCCAGCTGGGGGAGATACTATACTTACATAACCGTATTTCATAGCATCCCAATGTGATTCACCTCACGTGGGTATTTTAATCCTGTACAATTCATGAAATTCCCCTCTTTTTTTTTCTTCAAATCATTACTCAATCGAAGGCCAAAACGTCATCCTTTATCCATCACAATTACACCCTTATTCTACTACCAGGGCAGCATTCTATCTCTTCTAAATGCTATTATTCTTAGACTCCTCTAAGTTCATTCAGGATATACTGAACTTTCTATAACTTAGAGAAACCATCAGCTCTCTTGTTTACATGGGATTAATCCCGAGGAATTATCCATTCTCGTCACTTTCTCACTTTCCCTTTCTTATCCTCACTCTCTTCCTAAAACCTTGTATCTTTACTATACTTTAGCTTGTGACCTACACATATTTGTTTATACTACTCACAACCTTCCATCAACTTGCTTGCACCATATTTCTTGTGTTATTCTGGAACATCAAGCGAGACATCACATCATCTCTAACTATCATTTACTCTCTTAGCTAGACCTCTTGATACTTAGAAACCATAGGTTGGAAGATATTCCACTGACGATGTCGCTATTATTCATGGATACTGAATCCCAACGCTTCTAGCCTTCTACCTGAAGTATGGACCATTCACAACCTTCTGCACTTGAGTATCTCGTACGTTTTTCACCTTTACCTTACTTACCTTAAAATATCACCTCACATTCTTCTATCTCTTTCATGACCTCTCTTCCACATAGGTATAATTCATATCCACAACTTGAAGCTCTATTATAATACTTGCACCTCCGGTACATACACAATCCGGTGGGAGCTTCATACTGACTTCTTATGAGGCTGATACTCTTCTAACTGGCTTTATCGTAGAGCCACTATAGAATATGGCTGTTGTACTATCTCTCTTGTACTTCTGATATTAAAAGTGATTCCACTATATTCTTAATCACGATTTCTATAATTTTTTGGGTCCAATAATCAGACTCCCGATTTACTTAGTTGATGTAACTTTTTAGTTTCTTTTTCCTTATGATCAGCCTTTATGTAGGCTTAAGCTATCTTCCGATCTGCGGCTCATGGGATTTGTTATTACTTAATCCTTTTATGGACGCTATGAAATATCCATGATACCATCTTCTAATAATTCAATCCTTTGTCTATGACCTGGACTTAATTCTTTCTTTTAATTTATACCGGAGTCTTCTACGGCTGTATGATTGTCAACATATATACTGCATGGATTATTCTCTGAAATATTGAGTGTATTCATAACGTAACTAAATCTATATAATCGATCGAATAATTCCTTTCATTTATTCTCAACTTTCTTTAAATGTAAGCAATTACTTTTCCTGGCCGTTCTGCCACTTGTTGCATGAATACTTGGCTTATCTTAGTTCCCACACATATTGGAATTACATACAACCCATATAATCTTGAATATCACCTTTTGATTTTTTCTTCTTCCCGTTCATTAGCCACGGTAGGTGCCACTTTCATATGAAGTGTATACAATGTTGTTGTGAGACTGTTGTTACAAGACCATTTACTCTTTAGGTCATTGTGATTTGGTTAAATCCTTCTTTCTTATTTCCTCAGCTAGTCTTTCGTTGTAGTACTTATGGAAGACCCTCTGACTCTTCTAAAGCTACGAGCTTATTACGTCGTATACCCGATATAATTTTTGATATCCTTCCTCGCCTATAAATATCCGTAGTTCTTACCTTCATGCCCTTGTTCTTGTAGGGTTGCTTCTGAACTGATATTTTGACTGTCTTCCCAGTGGGACTCTTTTATTTCGTAAAACTCATACGGTACCTTTAACTATCCCAACTCCTATATGAATATTTTTCAAGGATCACGATGTCATATCTACTAGACTGAATTCCCCATGTTGGGGTTCACTATGTTTATCTTGCGCGATCTGTTGATTTGTCTGTATCATCTTGTCTAGCCATAACTAGGCTCTTCCTGCATCAATTATTAACTACTCGTTGGCCCATTCTCATATCAATATTTCACGTAATCTTTCTTAGGTTATTTCCTTTGTCTTAACTTATATCTCGCACTGGCTCCTTATTTATCAATAACATCTCAGGCAGAAACCCTTACTTCCTCTCCTTGACGTCGTGCTTGCATAATGTTATGGAATCGTAGCGTATCTGTAGGATTTGGATAAGTGCAAGCTCATTCCTTTTTCACTTTTATCGCATTCTTCCTTTACCATTCCATAATTACTAGAACCACTTAATTCCGACTTAATGCCACATCACTCCATAAAATTTAGTGCTATGATGATCTACGTATATATGTTTTACCTCTTCATCTTTGGCGTCTTTTCATATCATCGATGACCCTTATTCGCCTTGCGGTAATCCTTTTTTGCCAAGGATAACAAAATTCCTTACTCACAAGGGTGACACTTGGTGTAACTGGCACACATAGTCCCTTAAGCTTAACTTTGCTCATATTTCTTGCTTTAGGGAAGCTTTTTCCTGAATGACCTTTGAAGGGTATTCTTTTGTCCCTAACTTATGTTCTGTTTATCTTGTTCACCAGCCCATACTGATTTTTACTACTCTGGGGTCTAACTTTTCCTTCTAGTGATCACGTTAGAGTCACAAACTTATTTTTTGAAATGAGGATATGACTTTATGGCCTATAATCTTTCGTTGTCTCAAGGCCTGTGAGACCTCATCCTTTCCTCCCCTTGACTATAGACTCTGTAATATTGTAATTTTTTTATCTACCGTTGTCATCCATATCTCATATCTTACTCATAATGCTTAATCAACTCTCTTCTTATTTCCCTGCTAATATTTATGTCTATCACTTTATTCTGAAAACTCCAACAAGACATTCTTTTGCTGTTAGCTCCCCTTATTCCATTCACTGGCTCTTCGGGTTGCCTATCTTTAATTTTTTTTAACACTCTAGTATTCATATCTAGCTGTAATATTCTAGAGTGCACCATATGAGTTTCTCACAAGGATATCTATTAGCACATTTGCAATACCCTTCGGAAATGTCAAATAACACAAACAATCCATTCACCATTTTGGTTACTCTAACCCCAATCGGATTATGATATCCCGTCCTTCTCTTTAAACCATATTTGTTAGCTCCCATAGGGCATAACTGAGATGCATGTGGTTGATTGTACATACCTCTGTTACAGTTGAAAGTAACTCAGAATACTTATATTTCTCTGCTTGAATTGTAAATATTGTTAATCTTCATTAACTAGGTACCTCGTACCCTTCTTCACCTTGTTTCTTTTACTTGCTGAAACTTGTGTCTACCTTCGATTCTCTTATTCCTTTTTACCGTAAGAGTGGATATATATTCTTTCCTTGGGGATCCTTATCAAGAATCTTAGACTTCTGAGTATACACATGATCTGATAAATACCTCATATTTATCCATCATAAGCATGATGCAAAAATCGAGTTCCTCTGACTCCACTTTTTTAGAGCTATATCTCTTACCAACCGTCTTTCTGGATATAAGTATCGTCTTATTAGAAATAAAATAGTATTTAGGAGTTTGAATTCTTACAACTGAGCTCTATCACACGATCTAGAGTAAGAAGAAAGAGTGATAGTCCTAAATGCCCTGTAGCCTCCTGCTTATAAGTGTGCTGCACAACATACCCATAAACAAGACTCTACTAGACACGACTTGTAGACTTCCTAGCACAAAACTGCTTTGATACAACTTTTTTCATGACCCGAACCGATGGGCTGCGACGGGCACCGGGTACCTTACTCAACTGAGTACCAACGTAACATATCTTTCGTATCATACTATCATAGGTAGATGAAACGGAAAGGTTAATGTGAGATAACTAGAATAAAACATGAGGGATACTCGACATTGGATGACCCATGATATACCGACTTACACATATGGCGTATGGGCCTATAAGCCGGCATGATCCTTTATATACTAAAAACATAGGCCAATAAAGTCGTACAATCTTTCATTTACATGATATATTTCTACAAGCATCTATGAGTACATAAAAGTCATAGGGACAAGACAGGGCCCCGACATACCAATCAACATGTGTCCTATGCATACTGACCAAATAGGCAACTCCGGAGCAAATGGAGTGCATCAACACCTTCCGCTGAGCCGATAACTTACTTGGAGGGCTCTCAACCTTTCTATCGGGACCTGAAGGCATGTAACATAATGTCCCCAGGCAAAGGGACGTCAGTACAAATAATGTACCGAGTATGTAAGAAATGAAAATCAGTAAATAATAGACGTGAGAGAAACATGGAGTAAAAGACTCAACATATAAGTCTGAATAACTATGTGAATCATTAATATTTATAATGTCATGCATATGCATATAAATGTCATACCATACTTAGTTATGCGTTCATAACATCATCAAGCCTCTAAGGGCATCCCATCATATCATCTCGGTCACTGTGGGCAAATCATAAATGTATACCTGCTGATCAGGTGGTGGTGTGTATATAACGCCGTAACCTTTTCCCATATCCCACACACCACACACACACCACACACACACACACACACACACACACACACACACACACACACACACACACACACACACACATATATATATATATATATATATATACATATACACGTATATAAAGCCATCTTGTCATGGGTCAATGTACATGTATAAATGAATGAAATGCATGAGAAGTACGTCAATAAAATACCTAGGAAGATCATAAGACCATTATGTCTCTGATTAATAGCATGAAACAAACTTTATTAACTTACGTATTTTCGGAAACCCATGAACAGACGATAGAATAATAAGACATATGGGGAATCAAGAACATAGGAACCTCTAGTATTTCTATGAATAGAGTATTTATGAAAGTTATGCATTTGCTCGTTTCGTTTGTATCATATGCATCATGCCAAAAGAAAGAAGGGATATACTTAACATACATGAGCCGATTCTCTTGACAATCCCTCTAACACACGTCAATTGCGACAAAACACGTAATGACGGATCGAAATAGGGAAAAATACGTATGATGTTCTTGAGAAGATTATACAATGCTTTCTTAGAATTGCAAATCCCGTTACTATTTCGCAGTACAACTTCGTATGAAATTGCTGAAGGAGATCTGTTACTTGTAGATGCATCTCTCTTAATGAAGTAAAGAGATCTCTAAAAGTTGTGAGCTCTATCCGTTACTTGAATATTAGATATAAGCATTTTTATTTTGTGAATTTAGAGAGGTTCTCTTAACCTTTGGGAGTGGGCCCCACTTAGAATGACTTAGCTATCAAAAAATCTCCGAAAATGCCACCTAATTTCCTAAACCAAGGGTCACTATTTGGGCTTTAATTAAGACCCCTTGGGCTGCCACATTAGGAGCTTATCAAGTGTATCCAAAATAATTCACTCATTTTCTTAATTAACTTAATAATTCTCCATTAATTCAATAATTAATCAATTACTCACATAATTAAGAATTATCTCAAATAACTTAAAATACTATTTACTTTTAACATACTTTATATACCTTACTATCATGGTCATGTGGTACCTTGTATGGTACTAGTCCATAAATATCGGTTATTATAGCTCAGAATGTATTTTATCCCAAATTGGCAAACTTCGATGAAACTCACTTTCTTCCATTCTCTTACCCTCTCACCTTCACGAATTTACTTATCACTTGTTTGAAATAGCGTAATATATATATTCCCAAAATAATCTCATTCCCGAATTTTCATCAATTTATTTATGGCGTACTTTCACGTACGAAAATATGGAGTGTAACAATTGTACTCTTTTGTATCTAAGAGAGGCTCCGTAAAAATAGTGTGGGTGGTATGTTGGTATGGTGAATGTCAAATTGGTAATGTTGTAATTGTATCACAGGTTCCACATCAAACTATGAAAGAGTATGTATTTCGAAACTTATAAATGAAGTAACTACTGATGACGAATTTGAGTTGTTGTTTACTTGATCCTCCTCACTGCTTAATTAATGAATTAGATTTTACTGTTATTCTTGAGTAAGTTCGGGTAGAAGTATTGTACAGGCTTGCTCGGCCGTATTATCTCGGTTGAGCGCCGGTCGCGCTCCCCAAGTTTGGGGCATGACATATATATGCTGAGTTGTGGAGATTTTCTTTATATTAGTTGTTAAGTTTGGAGACACTAATTATTATTTTAGTTATTTCTGCATGAATGTTAGGCATACCTAGTCTTAGAGATTAGGTTCCATCATGACATCCTACGGAGGAAATTGGTGTCGCGACACGTTTAAATATAGATTTGATTAAAACTTGAAAAAAGAATTTTTGAAGTTCTGTTAAAAAATAATCTTGAAAGTTGAAGTTGTGTCTGGACATGTATTTTATTTGAAGAAAAGTTGATATTTTTTGAGTGGAAGAAAACTTTTTACCCAAAAACTGCCCTAAACCAGTTCCATTTTTTTCCTCTAAAATATGATCATATTTCACAAACAAACAATGTTTACAAAATTTTTTTGAGAAAAGAGCCGAAATCAATGATCAAACAGGAGCTAAATAACAAGCTCGAAAATTGATATGTGGTACTGAAATTTTATTATTTTGCTCTAGCGAACAGGGAAAAGACTTGATCGAGTTTAATTTTTGCACATTGATCATCTATAAACTTCTATATTATAAAGTTAAGTGTCTACAATATCTTGCAATTATTTATAGTTAATTTAATTTGATAACTTAAAAGTAAAGTAACTAATATGCTTTAATCAATTAAAGTATAGGTACACAAAAAAAGTTCCTTATATTTTCATTATCTAGAAATTACATAATTTAAATCGACCTTTACATTTACAATTTACAACTCCTCCCGCTCCCCCTTTTAAATAAAAATGAAAACCAAATACACGTAGAAAAACAAATAGTCAAAATAAGAAAACATGTGCTAGAATTTATAAGATCTTTATATTCTTAATGAGCACTTTCGGAATCGAGAATGAATTTTTTTGGTCATGAGTGTTTCTTCCTTTAATAAACCACACATGATTTTATAGGCCAAAAATTATCTTTTATATGATTAATATCAGCAGTAAAAGGGCCTTCATGGGCTGTCATGTGTCACCAATATGACTTCGACAAAAGTCTGCCTAAGGTTGAAGTGGTCCTTAAGAAATGAAGGGCGTAGTCGATGTGTCATTGAAGATCAAGATCGATGAGTCCTAGAAGATTAAGGTCGAGATCGAGCATTCATCGTAGACAGAGTAATAACAACTAATTTTAGGATAAGACACTAAAGACAATACTCTAGTGGATATTCTCTGGACCTGTTGTTGCTCCCAAACGCACACGCAAGTATACGTGGTCGTACAAGTAATATAATGATAAATCGAGTGTCGAACCAACAGAGACTTGTGTAGACTACTCACAAATTCACAATAATTGTTATTTAATCAAGCCAAAATAAAAATTCAATAATGTAACTATGCTATACTACGATTCTAAGAAATAACTAATTATCAAGTAACAAGTTGATTGTTGTGTATTCAATAGAGACAAATATTCCAGAGTTATGATCGATTCACCATTCGTATTGTGTTCTAATTAACTCTCCCTTTCATATAATTCACTCATGGTTGCTAATTAATCGATAATTACTCTCATAGCCTTCTCCCGAAGCACTACTCACCTATTCTCAATAGATTAAAGCCTATATTCCTATGAAATTAATTTGTTAGAACGAACTAAGATTACAATATTTAATTAAGCACGGTGACTAGGTATATTCCTATCCTAGTCGCAAATCCGCTCCCCTGAAGGGTTAAGATCGCGCTCTCTTCAATTCTTCTCTAATCTATACACGGCTTTCCCAAGCTTAACATAGATAGTATATAGAACCTAACTGCTGGCCAGACAATTAAGCAATTAAACACAGAATTTAAGAAACAACCATATATTAAGTGAACTATAATCAAGGTTAAGCTAATGTCGAATAACAACATTCATGGCTAAATCACAACCCCAGAACAATGGGTGTTTAGCCACTCATGATATAATCAAACAATTGCATAAGTGTTGAATCAATTGTAAATACTAGAAAATATGAAGAAAACTGAGAATCCTCATCTTCCTAATCATCCCGTGTGTGTTTTTCTTCCAAAGTGGCGTCCAACCCCTCAAAAATAAGCCTAGACTTGATTTTATACGTGTTGGGTAGGTCTAAGGCCGAAATAACCGTGTCCCGAATAAAATAGGATAAAATCCTGTCACTGGCGCTCTGGGTAGCGCCAGGCACCCACCAGGGCGCTACTCCTAATTTAGGTACTGCCCACAGCGCCACAGGTGGTGCTGGGCGCTGCCTGTGGCACCCAATTTCGTAATTTTTCCGATTTCGTCCGTTTTGGCTCTAATTTCGCGCGTTTCTCCCCCAATTGATCCCGAATCATTCCTACACATAAAAACACTTCAAATTAATATAAATCATCACATTTCACATCTAAAACTCACGAAACAAAAGTAAAATATGAGGCGATATACATAGAAATATATACACTTTAAGCTAAACATAAACACCCCACACTTAGACTCTTGCTCGTCCTCGAGCAATGGGACAATCTACTACCCTTCAACACGTACAAAGTTCATCATCAAGGAGCAATTTACGTTAAATCACACACCTTACCACTTGACTAGGATTGATACCGGCAATCAAGTATGAACATACAAAATTTCACATTCTTCCCCTATTTTAAACATGCCCAAGTATAACTACTCTATAAATCATACCAACAACCTAATTGCAACCACCCAACCTCAAGAGTCAACTTGCAACCACTAAGCCCTTTCAATTCACGCACCTACCCAACAAGAAAGTTTACAACATTACCAATCGTTCATGAGATCATGTGCCCTCACCACAATCAAAGAGTGTATATAGACTAGTTCCCACATTCAAATATGCTTTTTGAATATAATATAAGGACATCACACAATTGAATAAAATTTCACTTACTCTCACAAAGAATTCATATGCATCCTGTGGTCGTACCATAAGCTTGCCCGTAGTGTAGATCTCTACTAATTTAAGTTAGCTAAATCAAGGATCAATTAGGACTTTTAAGGTTGTAATGTAGGCTAAGGGACGGGTAAGATATGTTTAGGAATAGTGGCTACCGTCCTAAGCACTTTAATACACTACATTCACAATTCAACACATATTCTCCTCAACCAATTCACTTGCCACAACCCATATTCAACATAGCCCTTTTCTCAATTAAGCACTTCTATACTTCCACTAGCACAATTAAATAAGAAGTGGGGATGTGTCTCTTTGTCTACATACTTTCACTATCATTTTTCTCTTCTTTGTTTTACAACAATTTTTTTTTACACACATTCCATACATGAAAGTTCATTGGCTAGTGGCTTTTGATTTCAATTTTAGTGCAGTAACAAGCCTTTCTATGGCTCCACTCAAAAGCTAATCTCCAATATCTCACCTTACTTCTTTTAGCGACTAAGTGCCTTAGGAGGTAAAGGTGCAAAAATCTCAATTTAAGAACAAAATAGGGGTACGGCTTGTAATGTGGGTGCCAAAACAAAGGTCTATAAGCTCAAGGGGGCTAGCAACGAAAATTTTTATTTTTATGTGACAAGCACATCCATGATCAAGCAAGAAAATTCCTACGTCATCTCCTAGACTAGCATAACCTACAATTTCGCTACAATTAACACACGGGGCAAGTTCTAGACTACACAGGATAACATAGAAAATCACTAAACCTCACTCACACATTGCACATGACTCAATCACAACGATTTTATTCAACTCTCAAGTCAAGAAAATACACAAAATTGACAGAATTAAGCAATATCACACTATGTGGCCTACAAGTCAAACAACTGAGCTAAGGCGTCACAAAATAGGCTATTTATTTTTTACTCAGGCATCACATGTCAAACCAAATACAAGGGAATCAGAATGTATGTCATAACCTAATATGCCAACACCAAACATGTCAATGAGTATTTCTAAGTTACTCAGTTTCTTCCTAACTACTCTAAAAAAAATAATTTTAAGTGACCGGTTCAAGTTACACCCTTGGAAAAGAACCGGTGCCCAAAGAAAAACCAAGGGATACTACCTAACTATCCTAAAAAATAAGAAAATCTTTTTGGCGTTTTGTTTTTTTAATCGGACTTTATCCCTCAAGAAAATTGTCCAACAGATCCATCGTCGGGAAAAATCCGAGCTTTTTCTATTTTTTTTTCTTTTCATTTCTTAACTAAAAAAATATAATTTTATACAATTACACTTCACTTCAGAAAGTAGTTTCCCCACCCCACACTTATGTTATGCATAGTCCTCGATGCATGATCACAAAGAAAAACATTAAAACAAGGGTGAGAAATACTCCTTGAGACCCTCTTGGGCCTAGCTCGGACATNTACTCATACTTCCCCTACTCTGCAAAATAAAAACAACACAAAACTCGACACTTAAAAAAAATAAAAAATAAAAGATATACAGGATGGGTTGCCTCCCAACAAGCGCCTTATTTATAGTCGTGGCACGATTATGCTACTCTGCTCAGGCTGGGCGCTTTCTCTTCTTCTTTCTCCCATGAAGCCTATCCTTTTTTTACGCTCTTAACGGGTCTCCTTTTTCATCTCTGGCTCTTTTCTCAATTATCTTTACACCCCCAGCTTGAAACACCACCTCCTCTGGATCACTGCCATTCACATAAGGACTCTGCTCTATCCTCTTCACATCGACCACAGTAATCATGCACATGTCCTCATAATGCTTTGGGAGTTTAAGTGCCTTGTACACATTAAAAGTGACCTCCTCATCGTCAACTCTCATTTTTAACTTCCCTGCCCTCACATCAATAATTTCTCCACCAGTAGCTAAGAATGGTCTCCCCAAAATAATGGGCACTTCCTCATCTTCCTCGTAACCAAGAACAATAAAGTCAGCAGGGAGAATAAACTTTCCCACTCGAACTAACACATCCTCAATAATTCCTTCTGGCATAACTAGTGACCTATCTGCTAACTGTAAAGTGATTGTGGTAGGTCTAAGCACCCCCAATCCGAGTTTCTTGAACAAAGAAGAGGGCATCAAATTTATACTAGCCCCTAAATCACATAGGGCTCTACCAACTTCTTGTTTTCCAAGAGACAAAGGAATTGTGAAACTCCCAGGATCCTTCAACTTAGGAGGAAGTTTACTCTGAACCCTGGCACTGCACTCTTCAGTAAGTGCAACTGTTTCGAACTCCGCATATCTTCGTTTGTTTGCCACAATATCTCTGAGATACCTCGCATACTTAGGCACTTCCTGCAAAATTTCCACCAAAGGCAAATTGACACTCACTTGGATCAAAATATCTAAGAATTTTTTGTACTTAGTATCATCTTTTTGCTTCTGCAGTCTTTGTGGCAATGGAGGTGGTGGCCTTGTCTCAATTACTGGCTCGGGTCCTTTATTATCTTTCTTATTCTCCTCAACTGGCTTGGGAACTAATTCTCCTTCAGGAATAGACGTATACTTCTTTCTCTTTGGAACTTCTTGTAATGCTCTCCCATTTCTCAAGGTAACCGCATTGACTTGAGCTTTAGGATTGGGCTCAGTATCACTAGGAAGAGCCCCAACAGGTCGAATATTTTGGGCACTGACAAGTTGCCCTATTTGGTGTTCCAAATTTCTCATTGCTACTGCTTGGGCCTGTTGATCTGCCATTAATTTTTGATTGAAGGCTTTCTGATCAGCCATCATTTTCTTCATCATCTCCTTAAGGCTAACTTGTTGTTCAGTCTGAGGTGGTCTGTATTGTTGTTGAGGTGCTTGAGGCCGGTATTGATTCTGAGTGCCTTGATTTCCACCCTAAGAGAAGTTTGGGTGATTCCTCTAGTTGGGATTGTAAGTGTCCCCATACTTATTTGTTTGGCGTCTATTTTCATTACCCACAAAATATACAGACTCTGGATTTGCTGGGCATAGATTGCTCATGTGACCTTCTCCGCAGACTTCACAAAATATTTGAACTTGTTGCACTGGTTGGGCTTGTTGCTTGTTAATAACCAAGGTCATCTGATTGACTTGGTTGGTCAACGTAGAGATCTGTGCTGACAAGGCTGAGACAACATCTAATTCAAGAACCCCTGGTGATCTTTGTACCATATTCCTACCCATCTCTCCTTGCCAATCCAGATTGCTTTTGAAGAATTTATTCAATAATGCAAATATTTCGTCATAATTCTTCTCCAATACCTGACCTCCAGCTGCTGCATCTACCACAATTTTTGTTTGGGGATGGGGCCCCTCAATGAAAGTGTGAACTAACACTTCATTTGTCTTATTGTGATGAGGACAGTCTATGAGTAGCCCCTTGAACCTTTCCCATGCTGAATATAAAGATTCGCCTGCTTTCTGTTTAAAGGAGACTATCTCACTTCTGATCTTTGCAGTCTTGCCTGAAGGGAAGAACCTTGCCAAAAATTTTCTCACCAAATCATTCCATGATTTAATGGAATTAGCTGGTTCTGCCTTTAACCATCGCTTTGCTTCGCCCAACAGAGAGAATGGAAAAAACGTGAGCCTCACATAATCTGGCGTGACCCCGTTAGTAATATAAGTATCACTAATCTCCAAGAAGTTCAGAACGTGCTGCTGTGGATCCTCGTGTGGAAGACCCATAAACTGCCCGTTTGCATGAAGTAGCTGGATTATGCTCTGTTTCAGGTCAAAGTGCCCAGTGATTCTGGCTTCACGATGCTGGAGGTAACATTAGCAATACTGGGCATTGCTACCTCCTGAACCGCCATGTGTTGTTCCTCTGCCATGTTCACAGGAATTTGAATGAGGTCCTGAATATTGTCTGTATCCCTTGCTTCCCTCAACCTCCTGTGAAGTGTTCTCTCAGGTTTGAGGTCAAAGCCGTCGAGTCTGTCCTGGCTTCTGACCCTACGCATTCAATCGAAGTTCCTGAGATTAGAGCAAAGATCAAGTAACGTTAGACTAGATGAAATAAACAATTAAAGTGAAAACTAGAAAGTAATCTATATTCAAATAGCCGGCAACAACGCCAAAAACTTGTTGCTCCCAAACACACACGCAAGTATACGTGGTCGTACAAGTAATATAATGATAAATCGAGTGTTTAACCCACATAAACTTGTGTAGACTACTCACAAATTTAGTATAATTGTTATTTAATCAAGCCAAAATAAAAATCCAATAATGTAAGTATGCTATACTACGATTCTAAGAAATAACTAATTATCAAGTAACGAGTTGATTGTTGTGTATTCAATAGAGACAAATATTCCAAGGTTGTGATCGATTCACCATTCGTATTTTGTTCTAATTAACTCTCACTTTCATATAATTTACTCATGGTTGCTAATTAATCAATAATTTCTCTCATAGCCTTCTCCCGAAGCACTACTCGCCTATTCTCAATAGATTAAAGCCTATATTCCTATGAAATCAATCTATTAGAACGCATTAAGATTACGATATTTAATTAAGCACGGTGACTAGGTATATTACTATCCTAACCACAAATCCGCTCCTCTGAATTGTTAAGATCGTGCTCTCTTGAATTCTTCTCTAATCTATACACGACTTTCCCAAGCATAACATAGATAGTATATAGAACCTAACTGTTGGCCAGAAAATTAAGCAATTAAATACAGAATTGAAGAAACAACCATATATTGAGTGAACTATAATCAAGGTTAAGCTAATGTCGAATAACAACAATCATGGCTAAATCACAACCCCAGAACAATGGGTGTTTAGCCACTCATGATATAATCAAACAATTGCATAAGTGATGAATCAATTGTAAATACCAAAAAAGATCAAGAAAACTGAGAATTCTCTGCTTCCTAATAATCCCGTGTGTGTTTTTCCTCCAAAGTGGCATCCAACCCCTCAAAAATAAGCTTAGACTTGCTTTTATACGTGTTGGGTAGGTCTAGGGATGAAATAATCGTGTCCCGGGCAAAATAGGAGAAAATCCCGTCACCGGTGCCCTGGGTAGCGCCAGGCGCCCACCAGGGCGCTACTCCTAATTTAGGTACTTCCCACAGCGCCACTGGTGGTGCTGGGCGCTGCTTGTGGCACCCAATTTTGCAATTTTCCCGATTTCATCCGTTATGGCTCTAATTTCGCGTGTTTCGCCCCCTATTGATCCCGAATCACTCCTACACATAAAAACACTTCAAATTAATATAAATCATTACATTTAACATCTAAAACTCACGAAAAAAAAGTAAAATATGAGGCGATATACATAGAAATATATACACTTTAAGCTAAACATCAACACCCCACACTTAGACTCTTGCTCGTCCTCGAGCAATGGGACAATCTACTACCCTTCAACACGTACAAAGTTCATTATCAAGGAACAATTTACGTTAAATCACACACAATTCCACTTGACTAGGATTGGTACCGGCAATCAAGTATGAACATACAAAATTTCACATTCTTCCCCTATTTTAAGCATGCCCAAGTATAACTACTCTATCAATCATACCAACAACCTAATTCCAACCACCCAACCTCAAGAGTCAACTTGCAACCACTAAGCCCTCTCAATTCACGCACCTACCCAATAAGAAAGTTTACAACATTACCAATCGTTCATGAGATCATGTGCCCTCACCACAATCAAAGAGTGTATATAGACTAGTCCCCACATTCAAATATGCTTTTTGAATATAATTTAAGGACATCACACAATTGAATAAAATTTCACTTACTCACAAAGAATTCATATGCATCCTAATTCACCGGTGTCCTGGGTAGTGCCAGGCACCCACTAAGGCACTACTCCTAATTTAGGTACTGCCCACAACGCCACAGGTGGTGCTGGGCGCTGCCTGGGGCACCCAATTTCGCAGTTTTCCCGGTTTCGTCCGTTTTGGCTCTAATTTCGCGCGTTTCGCCCCTTATTGATCCCGAATAATTTTTACACATAAAAACACTTCAAACTAATATAAATCATCACATTTAACATCTAAAACTCACGAAACGGAAGTAAAATATGAGGCGATATACATAGAAATATATACACTTTAAGCTAAACATCACATATACTATTAGAAATTTTAGGTATATGTTCCCTATAAATAGAAAGGGATATAACGATGGGGGACATAAGATATTAACATGTAAGAAAACACATTGATTTTCTCCATAGAATCCGGCATTATTACAAACATATAATATGTACCTTTTTCTTATGATTCTCGCCTAACATTTCCACTCGATCCAAGAACAATCTAAACATACGGAGGATCATCAATCATTTATCATTGTCAGAAAGAACATCCACAGATCTCACCCTTTTCGATGACTCACACTTTCTTATTTACTTAAATACTATTCATTGCTATTTATTATTGTTTAATACTATCCCCTTCTTATTGGGTCAATGATACTGCTAATGTATTCAACATTTATTGCTACTTGGATATATACATATTATCTTACTACAAAATCAGTTAACATATCTTTTGGACATTAATATTTACTAAGATTGACTCTATTTTATTAAATCTAATTGTCTAAGCCCATATCTAAATTTTGGATCAAACAGTTTGGCGCCACCTTTGGGGATTTCTTAGCTAATCTTTTAATTTCCAGTAAATCTACATTTCACGTGCTTTGCTAACCTAACAAACCACAAAGTTTTTCTCCTTCTCTGCACGAATAGAAATTTATATGACAGGTAACCAAGAAGACAAAACTAAGGTTACATGTGACATTTACGGCAACCTCATGAACGCTATCAGTGAGAGCTACGAGACGTTGGGCGATGATGTCACACTCTACCTCTCCCAAGCGCGAGAGGTCTCCTCCCCCCATTATTGCACAACAAAACTAAATGGAAAAGGGGCCTCAACTTCCACAGGAGAAGGGACGCCACCTCCCATGAAAAATCTCCCTGAAGCCCGGTTGAACGATATATTAGCAAGCGTTCTCAACAAACAATCTCCATGCACGGCCATAGAAACCGTGAGAGCCCACACGGAACATCAAGGAGATGAACACGGAGATCGACCAGACCCTCCAATGCCAGGTATAACTCACAATGTTACTGATAGTGTAGGTGACGACATTTTTCTTCCGAGAATGAAAGAAACGGAGAATGAGAACAAAACACTCAAATACTAAATGAAAGAACACCAAGAACGAGTCGACAAGACACTGGGCGCCCCTACGATACTGCGGAAGAGGGACGCCGGCAGGTTCATAGAACAGTCGTATAGCGAGGAAGCACCATCACATGACATGCCAAAGACCTTCAAAGTGCCACCACATCTCAGGATATACGACAGAACAACCGACTATGAAGATTATGTGACTCGTTATTTCACCACCGTGAAAGACAACAACCTCACTAAGGAACAAACGTCCTCTATTTTGCTGAAGAAATTTGGTGAAACCCTCACTGGAAGGGCATTAACATGGTATGCACAGCTACCAACCCGCTCCACACAAACCTTCAAAGGAAAGGCTGATAAGTTCATGACGGCACATGCTCGGCCAAGAAACCCGAAACTAAAATAGACGATATCATTGACATCAAGTAATCTCTAGGAAAAGGACTAAGGGGCTTCCTCGCCCGATTCAACAAGGTAAGGATAACCTTACCAAATTTATCCAAAGGGATGGAAGTTGCAACCTTTCTGAACGGGTTGAGCAGTGACGGTTCAAGAGAGACCAGAAAGCTGCTGAGCCGGTTGATGAAGTACCCTCCAACCACATGGGACAAAATCCATAATGCCTATTGTGCCGAAGTTCGAGCAGATGATGACGACCTCAACGGGTAAACTCGACGGCTCATCTTAGTACAAGTCGATCCCAAGAAAGAACAGAGATAACATGAGGAGGATTCAACCAATCTCATAGTCAAACAGAGAACGATATCAGCCTTATATCAGGGCCCTCATCCCTCCCTCCTCCCGCAATGATGATGATCCATCTAAGCCTAGAAGGGGGACTCATAGAATGAGAGAGGTATAACCCACATGTTATCTGCTCACATTTATTGTATTTCACCTACAAAATATTCTAGGCCCTGGAGAAACTCTGAACAAAGGTGAAGTGGCCGCCAAAGATAACCAAGTACTAGAAAATCTGACACCCTCTGCAAATTCCACTAGGAACACGGGCACAAGACAG
Source organism: Nicotiana knightiana (assembly GCA_005239525.1). NCBI lineage: Eukaryota > Viridiplantae > Streptophyta > Magnoliopsida > Solanales > Solanaceae > Nicotiana > Nicotiana knightiana. The sequence goes on from ML378626.1 coordinate 75,051, forward strand.
AATATTGCATCGCCCTAAGGAAAGAGGTAGTGAACACATGTTGCAGCAAGGGCACCTCAAAGAACGACTGTGAGACAAGGGAAGGAACGCCTTCTCTAGGGGTCGAGAATGTCAAGGCCCGCCGAAGCTGCGAGAATGGCAATGACGATGCCTCTATCAACGATATCAAGTTCACCGCCACTCACAATATTAAAAGATCGATCACCGTTGAAAGGTATGACAGACTCAAAGAAGTTATCATCTTCGACAAGTCAGATGCCGACTGTTTGAATTTCTCTCACAACGATGCTCTATTCATTACTTTACGAATTTCAGATACTAATGTTAGGAATTCCATGGTAATGATGGGAGTGGAGCGTTCAGTATTCATTCCCGAGTCCTTTCCCAGATGAGACTCGAGGACAAGATAGTGCCATGTTACATCACACTAATCAATTTTAAGAATGCAGATGAACAAACTTCGAGAGAAATTACACTACCCGTCCTCGCCGGCAGCATAACTCTAGAGAAAACGTTCCACATCATGGACTGGGCCACCACATACAATGCCATAGTAGGACAACCATGGATACATCCTATGAGAACCGTCCCGTCCAGCCTATACCAAGTGATCAAGTTCCCAACACCTTGGGGAATATTTAGCATATGAGGGGAACAACACATGTTCCGAGAATGCTACCATGTCTCCATGGACGGCTTAACGACCCAACAAAATAAAGATAAGGAAAAAGAAGCATAGAAGTCAATAGGGTGGAGATAAACACAAGAAGAGACCAGGGATGTCATTATAGACCCTGAAACAGTCGAAGCTGCAGACTCAACTATAAAAGGACCTCGACCCTGTTCAATTAGATCCTAGTGACCCCAGTAAAAAGGCCTACATCGGTTGCAAAATTCGAGAACCACGTAAATTTAACTAATTTTTAATAACTATTGCAGATTTGTTTGCCTTCATTCATGCAGATATATTGGGCATCCCGAAGGAGATTTCTACACAAAAAATGAACATTGACCCATTCTATCCCCTTGTAAGGTAGGTCAGACGAAATTTCAACCCCACCATCAATGATGCACATGAGAAGGTAGAGAAGCTATAAGAAAATGGCTCCATCAGGGAGTCGAAATATCCCATGTAGATAGCCAACATGGTGATGGTCAAAAGGAAAAATGGGAAATGGAGGATGTGCGTAGACTTCACAGACTTAAACAAAGCACGCCCGAAAGATTCATTCTAGTTGCCACATATCGACCAACTCATCGACGCAACGGCCGGGCACGGGCTGCTGAGTTCTTGAACGCATACTCGGGATATAAGCAGATACTCATGGAAGAAGAGGACCAAGAGAAAACCACGTTCATCACCCATAGAGAAACATATTGTTACAGGGTGAAGCCGTCCGGGTTGAAGAACATAGGAGCCACTTATCATATATTGGTCACAAGAATGTTCAAAGACCAACTCGGCAAGACTATGGAGGTATATATCGGTGACATGTTGGTCAGATCCATAAGGGCAGAAGACCATATCGACCACTTGACGGAAGCTTTCGACACTTGACGGAAGCTTTCGACATACCAAGATCAAAGGTTGACTGGTCGAATCTCCGCCCAATCGAGATTTATCTCGCGGTCATCCGATAAATGTCATAGATTTTTCAGCGTACTCCGAAAGGATAACGACCCCTAGTGGATGCCCGATTGCGTACATTTTCTATGAGAACTAAACGCGTATCTATCATCACCGTCTCTGCTGTCGAAGCCGGAACCGGGGAACACCTCCACGTCTACCTCGCCTTCTCCAAAGTAGCAGTAAACGCGGTCCTGGTTCGGGAAAATAAAGGTACGCAATCTCCTCTTTTTACATTAGAAAAACACTCGTCGATGCAAAGATGTGATGGTAGGCTATAATTGCATGTTTTAGTCACTTATTGCGCTCTAATTTACTGCATTTTAATTGAGTTGGAGCTTTAATCACTAGTGTTTTGCATTAATTGTGTGTTTTATGCCTTGTAGGGGTGATTCTGAGCTATGTAGATGTTATGGAATTAATTTGAGTGATTTGAAGCTTTGAAGTCTAAGTAAAATCCCAAGGAATTGAGTCGGGATTGTGTTCGGGGATCAATAGACGCTAGTGCACTTAAAGAACGAAACAGAAAATCGAGCAGAACGCTACCCAGGTGTGCGAGCGCACACTAAGCTCGCACTAGGCGCGCATGTGTGGCAGAACAATGGCTAAAGTGCGCGACCAAGTGAGAGAGCACACTTCCAGGTGCGCACCCACGCACGTCCAACTCTGAAAAAGTGTCCTATTTTGCGTAGGAAAAGGTGTTTTCGTTTGGGCTTACCCCACTTGGTATATATACATGGAAAAGGTATTTTTGGGACTTTTGACATCTCTAAGACCTAAGGAGGCTAAGGAGAAGGGGGAGAAGCAAGAAAACAACGAATCCATCATTCAATCTCAACTCAAGACAAGGGTTTGGATTCTTTTATGTTTTTCTTTACTTTAAGCTTAATTGTGATGAATTACTCCATATATATGGAGCAGTTCTCTTTAGGGTTTGATGGATTTGGTGTATTGATACTTGTCTGTGAATATTTAACTCTAGTTTTTATGTATTGAATCATTTTAGATGTTTTAACCATTGCATCTATATTCACTTGTCTATGTAATCGAGAGAGGCATAACTTGTGATGTCTTTGCATTTTATTTGTTGGTTGAATTCATTAATTCTCCTTACTAATCGGAAGAGGCTAGTTGAATTGTTGATTGAACCTAGTTAGGTCGAAGAGAGAGGTTCTCCCAAGGACCAATCCACTACGAATTAGTGCATATCTTCACATGCTTAAAATTGGTTCATCTTGTGAGGTTGAGACTTAATCGAGAGATTAGTTTGTACTAAATAATTGAACTAATAACCAAGTGAATTCAAGATTGTCTTTGGTCGATATTTTAGGCTCTTCGTTAATTTTAGTTTAAATCACATAATTCTCAACTCTTGATCATCTTGGATAGCAATCAAGCTATAAACTACAAAAATATTGTTTAACTCCAATCCCTGTGGAAATGATATTTTATCTTACTATATTCAACTAACGAGCATATTTTAGTGTGTGTTTCAAGCTCATCAAATTTAGGCACTGTCGCCAGGGATTGGCAACCAATAGTGTTGGAAATAGTTTGTAGTGCTAATTCAGGAATTTTTCTTTTTTATTTTACATTTCTGTTTTTATGTTAGGTGTTCTTCGACTATGCGCAGACTACATATGAGATTGGTGCATGACTCGATCTTCTGGGAAACAAGCGCAACCATACGAACTATAAATCGAGAAACAAGTGCGATAGTTGAGGAAGGAAAGAAATGTCCCAAAGAAAATAGAGAAGGTTGGGCAATCCTCGACCAAAGAAGATATGGCAGGAGATGATGATAATGTTGACTTGGCTGCGAGGGAGGCAACCCAACTCAGAGAGAAATCTGCAAGGGATGCTGAAGAAGCAGCACTAAGAGATGCACAAATTGATTATGAAGAGGAGAGGGCTCTAAGAATGGATCAGAATCAGCCTTTGGATGCAGACCAGTTCAGAAACATAGCCCCTGCTAAAGGGAAAGTACTTGGCGATTATGCTAGACCAGTCTATAACCAAGGGTTATCAAATGTGAGACCACCTCAAGTTGCATCGAAACAATTTTGAATTGAAGCAAGGGTTGCTCCAAACCCTCCAAAACAAATGTGTCTTCAGAGGAAAGATGAACGAAGATCCAAATAATCATCTGATGGACTTCAAAGAGATCATGAACATCTTTCAATATAATGGCGTGTCGCAAGATGCAGTTTATCTAAGGGCATTCCCCTTCACACACAAAGATGATGCAAAACACCAACTTCATAGCTTGACCCAGGAATCAATTTGAACATGGGAAGAGATGGCCGGAAAATTTCTTGCTAAATATTTCTCCTCAGCTTAAATGAGCAAGTTTGGAAGAGAAATCCGTAACTTCTGCCAGAATGAGACTGAAACTATGTTTGAAGCTTGGGAGAGATTTGAGGAGATAGTGTGAAAGTGTCAACATAGCGCAACTGAACTCTGGATGCAACTCCAGGACTTTTGGGATGGATGGACACCGACCTCATGGAGAACATTGAGTAATGCAACTGGAGGCCCATTGATTAAAAAGACTCTAGAGGAGATAGTCACTATTCTTGATGAATTGTTTGAAGATGCAAATAAGTGGCCTTCTGAAATTGCTGAAGAAGAAGATCAACTGGTGTGCACTAGGTTGACGCTAACACATCTGTGCAGGTACAACTTGACTCCATGACCAAATAAATATGGAAGTTGACCTTGGCCTCAATACATAATAAGACTCATGCAGCATGCGACATATGTGGAAGAGGACACCCTACTCAGGAGTGTCAGGACTCAACTGAGGAAGTTAATGCTATGGGGAAACAACTTTAATGCAATGGGTCGGAAACACCCCGCAAATGCATGGCAACAAAATAACTCCAGATTTCAAGGAGCTTCTGGTTTTGTGAATCACCAGAGGCCGCAGTTTCAACCCCAATAACCAATTTCGTCTGGGTTAGAAGATTTTATGAAGTCATTCATTTCCATGACGGATGAGAGGGTATATGTTCATGGTGTAACTATCAAAGAACTTGGGACAGGATTGCGTAACTTAGAGAGACAAGTGGGACAAATTGCAACTATATTATCTGAGAGAACCCCAGTAACTCTACCAGCTAATACTAAAAAGAATCCTAAAGAAACAGTAAATGTTGTGACCTTGTGAAGAGGGCAAGTGTTTAAATAACCCACTATGGTAAAAAAAAGGTGAGACCTGGAAAGGACAGTAGGGAGGAGCTGAAAATTGAAGATGATAAGAAAAAGAAGAAAGGCAAGAAGGGAATAGAGAAAAAGAAGAAGGAGGAAACTTCGAGAAGGGAAGAACCTAATGAAGAGAGCAAGCACATGCCTGCTCTATCTTTTCCCCAAAAGTTGTATAGAGAAAAGATGGACAAGCAGTTTGAGAGATTTCTAGATATGCTGAGAGAGGTTATTGTAAATTTTCCATTCACGGAAATTTTCTCACAAATTCCAGCTTATGTTAAGATCTTGAACGATATCCTGGCAAAGAAGAGGAAGATATAAGAGACCTCAGTGGTGTATTGTGATTTGTTTGTGCATAATTAACTCTAGTTTTTATGTATTGAATTGTTTTGGATGTTTTAATCGTTGCATCTATATTTACTTGTTCATGTAATCGAGAGAGGCATAACTTGTGATATCTATGCATTATATTTTGTTGGTTGAAGTCATTAATTCTCCTATCACAACAGGCTAGTTGAATTGTTGATTGAACATAGTTAGGAGGATAATCGAGAGAGGTTCTCCTAAAGACCAATCCACAACAAATTCGTGCATATCTTCACATGCTTAAAATTGGTTTATCTTGTAAGGTTGATCCTTAATCTAGAGAGGAGTTTCTACTAAATAATTTAACTAATAACCATGTGATATTGAGAGACTCACATGAACATTAGAAGTGAATGATCTAGAGTTATATCCCAACATTTATCTTGCACCTATCCTATCAACCCTATCTTCTCCCTATAGATAACTTTCTTTGCTTAATGCTTGCGTTGATTGTCTTTAGTCGATAGTTTAGACTCTTAGTTAATTTTAGTATAAATCACATAATTCGCAATTGTTGATCATCTTGAATAGCAATCAAGCTTTAAACTATGAAAATACTATTTAACTCCAATCCATGTGGATACGATATTTTATTTTACTATATTCGACTAGTGAGCATATTTTAGTATTTGTTTCAAGCTTGTCAAGATGAGGTACCCACACCTCGAGAAACTTGCCTTAGCACTAGTCATAGTTTCACAAAAGTAACACTATTTCCAATACCACCCTATCTCGGTCGTTACCACTTTCCTTTAAGAAGCATTTTACATATAACCGAGCTGTCGGGGAGACTGGACAAGTGGGCTATCGAGCTAAGCGAGCATGACATCACATATCAGCCTCGAACAATGATAAAGTCGCAAGTGCTCGCCGACTTCGTCACGGACTTCAGCACAAAGATAATGCCTGAGGTCGAGAAGGAAGCTGCTCAAGCTTCTCTCCAAACACAAGATCTCTTGGTCCTATACACCGATGGTGCATCAAGTGCTTCTGGATCTGGACTGGGACTAGTACTCGGGGTCCCTACCAGTGAATTAATTCGCCGGTCCATAAGATGCCCGGATATGACTAATAACGAGGCCGAGTATGAGGCTATAATCGCAAGGTTAATACTAGTGCTCAAATATGGGGCGAGGTGGTTGAAACTCCATTGTTATTCACAACTCATAGTCAACCAAGTCATTGAGACTTTCCAAATCAAAGAGCAAAGGTTGAAAACATATCAAATCGTGATCTTTAAGTTTTTGCCCAATTTCGATGAATGCCAGCTCAACCAGATCACGCTAGTCTGGAATGTCGAAGCGGACGGCCTCGCCAAATTGGCCTCAGCTGCAAAAGCATCACAATCGGGGATAAAAGTTGTAGTCCACCTCCTTAACTTGTTAGAAAAAATTGAGGTAAGATCTGTAAGTTTGACATGGGACTGGCGCATTGTATTATCACCTACTTGCAGGACGACACAATCCCAAGCGACAAAAAGTAAGCTAAAAACAAAGAATGCAAGCCTCCAGAAACAACCTCCTTCATAAAGACTTGTACAAGGGAACATATGGCGACCATCTGGCGAAGTGTTTGGTCAAAAACAAACCCAATGCATTCTCGAAGAATTCCATGAAGGCCACTGCGGTGCTCATTCTGGTGATCGAGCACTCGTTAGGTGCCTCATACGAGTAGGATACTACTAGCCATACATGAAAAAAGATTCCTAATAATTTGTGAAAAAAGCGAACAGTGTCAGAAATACACTCTAGTAATTCACCAACAGGAAAACATCTTTAATCAGTCACCTCCCCATGGTCGTTCATCAAATGGGGAGTGGACATCGTGGGCCCCTCCAGCAGGGCACGATAATGTACGATTTCTTTTAGTTTAATTTACTATTTTTATAAATGGGGAGAAGCAAGAGCGTTTGCCCAAATATGCGAACAAGATGTAATCACATTCTTATGGAAAAATATCATCTGCTAATTCGACCTACCTAAGGAGATCATCTGCGACAACGGACCCCAGTTCACGGGAAAGAAAAGAACTGATTTCTTCGAGAAATGGAACATTAACAGGATACTCTCAGCCGCTTATCACCCATCAGGAAACGACAGGCAGAATCCTCCAACAAGTCCATATTAAGCATCATGAAGAAAAAACTATAAGAAGCCAAGGGACTGATTTCTCTTTCAGTGCCCGACTTCTCAACACTCTCCAATTCAAACAATGAAGGGACTAGATAGATCGTGACTAGGACTGGAATACCAGCCAATGCCCAAAGTTTGTAACTTTCTCCAATTACGTAATCGGAGCAACAATGTTAAAGTAATAGAAACTTATGTTTATTAAAATGGCCTTAACAAAAGGTCAATTATGACTATGCTCGAACAACACCTATCGCCCTTCGCCCACAACTTAACAAAAAGTCAAGTTTGACTAAGCTCGAACAACACCTATCACCCCTCAGCCACAAGTTGACAAAAGGTTAAGTTCGACCCAGCTCAAACAAACACCTAACGGCCCTCGGCCACAACTTGACAAAAGGATAAGTTTGACCCAACTTGAAAAAACACCTATTGGCCCTCAGCCATAAGTTAACAAAAAGTTAAGTTCGACCCAGCTTGAACAAATGCCAAATGTCCCTCACAAGTTAACGAAACCTATCGGCCATATCTAAACAAAGAGACATACTCGACCTATGTAAACAAAGGGACGATATGGCCCATAGATATTCAACTCCAAGACTACGACTAGCGAGAAGACGACAACAATAAAAAGTACAGAAAGAGAAATGAGAAAACAACAAAAGCAAAATTATATAAGTGCAGAAACAAAGCACAATAATGGAAGAAGTTACAAGGAACAACTTTAATATTTCATATGTGAATAAAGAATTCTTTACAAAGGCTTTTGAAGATGCCGGCAATAATACATAAGAAAGTTAAAAAGGAAAACAATTGGCCATCACTGTCACGGACTTCAGTGCCCTCGCCAGCTCTATGACCAACGGAAACACAACCCTAACCACCAATACCCTCACCATTCGCCGCCTAGCATCCTCTCTATCCTCGCCCTGAGGGTAAACGGAATCATATCAGGTGTTTACCTTGAAAATGGTAGTTACAATTATATTTGATTTTGTGGTTCTAAAAATACGTAATCTATTTTAGTGTCGGTTGTTTAGGAAATAATTGTTAAGTGGGAGGTAAGAAAATCAGATAAGAGCGAAGGATAATGAGATTGTGCAAACCGGGCAGGTGAGAGACGGGGTCCCGAGCTTGGTCAAAGAGGGCCTCGAGCTCGAGCTCGAGATCTTGACAGGGGGCGGTCAAAGATGGCACAACAATATTGAAGGCCTCGAAGATGGCCTCTTTAAGATCAATAATGAGTAATAAATGAAGAACAATTAACGAACACAGTAAATGAAAGGAAATAAATTAATAGAGCAATTGTAGAGAATGTTTGAGTTAAAGAACAGAGAAAGTTCTTGTTCTTTTATTTAATATCATGTGTCTTACAAAATGACAAGGGTCGCCTTTATATGGGGGGGGGGGAATACCAACATAGTACATATGTAATTATCACAAAGAAAAATAGCTGGTACAGGTATTTAATGTCACGGTACGGACTTGTACTATTCTTGCAGACTTGGTCAGCTTTAACCACGTGCCTTTTGGAACTTCCCGCTTTTCCATGATGGTCTTCGATTATTGCCTTGCCTCGAGGTATATCGACCCCTCGGAATGCTTTCTCGAGGAATGCACCTCGGGGTTGAACTTCGGATTCTTCTCCAATACAGTCGAGGTCGAGGCTCGGAACGCGGTAGAAGCCTTAAATCGGACTTCCACGATTTTACCGTATACAGATAGTCGCCGCATTTCTTGGAATGAAAATACAAGAAACGATTTGAATTCACCAATTTTTCAAAGCCTTCATTATTTTGTCAGTCATGCCATGTAAGCGATTGACGTGACATGAGAGATGCTTCAAAAGCTAAATTCGCACAGTCTTTGAAAATATTCGAATTTATTACGGAGCTCGGCTGCCTTTGGCTTTCCTCAACGCGCGCGGTTGGCCCCTATAAATACTCCTTCTCTTGCCCCACATATTTCATTACGTCTTATAACCTTTTCTAAAAGAAGCTCTCATTACTTCTTTCTTGTATCCCTTTCCTGATCAGCTCCCTCTCGTTTCCTTCGAAATCTTTCAGCAGGAATGACGAAGGCCTCCAAAACTATTCCACGAGATGATAAAGCCTCCTCATCTTCACGTTCCTCTACGGGTAAGGTAATTTTTCCCCCAAATTTCGAGGAGTGCATCCCAGACCCTGTGAAACAACCTCTGATTTTAGGGTCGACAAGCCTTCCACGAAGCGGGGCAGTGTGAAACCATATCCCGATATGTTAGCCTAATAACAAACATCGAGAAGGTGAAGGCCGACTGTCGCTGGGGAGATGCGGTGCAAGTGGAGATTCCCTCTCGGGAGGAAGACATAGAGACCTGTAAAATTGCCTTCCTCAGTGTATACACCTATCCATTTACCATAGGCCCGGTAGGGCCGTCTTCGCCGCTGATAGGCCCCGTCGTTTTCGATTTTTGCAAGCGATATCAAGTGACGCTCTTCCAGATTCACCTATCGTTTTGGAGTACTATTTACATGATTAGGAATTTTTCAAGTATGGTCGAGGCGAAGCCTTTCACCCTTGACTACCTGATTAGAATGTACAGTCCCGACTTTATCAGGGTGGTCTGATTAAACTTCAACATCGGGCCTCAAAGGTTTTCTTTGTTTGCACCGATGAAGGCAAGGACAAAGGGTGGATGAGCCTCTTTGTTCGAGTTAGGACTTAGGACTTGATTCCATTCAAAAGGATGTTGTTCCCCAGGGAATTGAATACGAATCGTAAGTTGATACTTTAATTTTCCTTCATCCCAACTCTCCTTTGAACTAATTCCCTTCGATGATGCAGCTGTTGCATGGTACCCTGATGCGGTTAAGGATCTCTCGAGCTGTGTTTTCCAGCTTGATTCTACCTGCCCGTATGCTGAGCGCGTATGGCGCGACCTGGCCAGTGCCGATGGGAAGCTTAAAAGCATGGTGGGGCCTTTCCTTTTGCAATACTTGAGTTCCTTTAAAAGAGACACCCCCTGAATACATTTTGACTTCTTATGTTCTGTGTTTATGTAGGCCTAGGGGAGGCCTCTTTGGTGAGAGAAGTATCGCCTAGGGAAGCAGATATCCCAAAGCCAAATATGGAGAAGAAGAGAAAGAGGGAATCACTGAACGAGCCTTTGGAGCTAAAGAGGGCTATAGTGAAAAATTCTAAGGCCGACTCCGTGGCCTTAAAAGAGAAAAAGGATTTCCCTATATCACCCGAGGGAAGTGGAAGCGTAACTACTTCTGCCTTTGTTGATCCGATGATTGTTGAGTCGAGGGCTTCTAGACCAGATGTCGATGATGCCATCCCACCTGGGGTCGAAGAGGCTTTCGAGGGTAGGTCGGATGATGTCCCTGATCCGATTGTCAGCCAAAATATCCTCCGGGCCAAAGGGCACTCGGTAGATGAGTTACGGGAGCCTAGTTGCGAGCCGAAGGCCCCGATTGATCTAGCCGGGGTTATTGATATAGGTGACTCTCTGCTGGTTTCAACACTTTCCCCAAGGGAGATATGGGATGCCCATAATATAGAATCTTTTGACGCGGGTGCGCCTCTCGAAGGGTTGGACGTAGTTGAGGGGCTCTTCACTATGGCCGAGAAGAATCCCGAACTTAATGCCTTGCTTATTTTTGAGGAAGCTGAAAGGCTTTGAAAATAGGTAGTTTCTTCGTTGGTTGTTTCGAGATTTGATTATCATTTCTTTGACTCTCCTTCTTTTAGGCGAAAGTGCTTTACAATCGGACCACAACCAAGTTTCAGTCTGAGCTGACCCATTACGAGGGGGAGTGTAGGAGATTTCCATCGGAGGCGGACGAGCTCAGGGCTCTTCTTTCCCAAAAGGAGGAAGAAATGCTGGACCTCCGAGCTCGTTTAGAAGCGGTATCTCGGAAATGGAGCGCTCTTAATGAGTAGGTAACATAGCTTTCATCTGTTTCATTTTTGTTCTTGATATCAGTACTTCGCCCTTATCTGGCCGATATTTGTAGCTTAAGGAGAAATATGCCCTGATATGGGAAGGATTTAGTGACAGAAATGCTGAGATCCTTGGATTTAAGCAATGTGTGAACGAGATAACCTATGAGAGAGAGGCCCTCCAAGGGAAGTTAACCTTGATTGAGAATTGCCTTCAGGATGCAAGGGCTGAAAGTAGCAAATATAAGGACCTGTATGTGGAATCGGTCACTGTGCTATCTTCAATTAAGGTTGAAGCCGATGCGCTCGTAGCCTCGTATAAAGTCAATGTTGCTGCTACAAACGCCCAGGCCAGAAAAGCAGCTGAGGAGGCCGAGCTTAAATTTTCCCAAGCCCTGGATCATGCTCGCAGGCAGGCTCTCAAGGACCTATATGCAGGGGGCTTTGATTTGTCTACTGAGATCGAGAGGGTGAACACCCTAGAAGAGGAATTGGCGGCTCTGCTTGCTTCCGAGGATGATTCGAGTAGTGTCTTAGAAGATGATGAAGATGAAGGTGGAGTCCCCGAGGGGGAAGAGGTCGTTGAAGACTTGGGGGCCGAGGGCCAAGTCGCTGAACGCATAACCTCCGAGGGAGTCGTTGAAGGCACGCCCCGGTGGTAGATTACGTTCTCATTTGTTCTTTTTCCCTGTGTAAGGGCTCCTACTTGAGCTTTATAAATATGCTTTGTGGACCTTCATCCTATATAAAAGGCTTTCCGTTATTCCTTGTTTTTTCTTGGTTTCTCAGAATAGAATTTGGTGTCCGCCGATGATTAGTCCGATACTTCGAGATGAAACCGTTGGGGTTATTAATTAGCCCTGAGGCTTTTTTAGGCTGGCCCGGGGGCTCTTACGCATTGGGTCGGTACGACCTTTGATGTAGTTAGCAACTTGGGCTCTTACGTATTTGGACCTGAGGCATTTTAGTTAACCGTTTAGGGATCATTCTTTGAGCCGGGTTTCGACTTGAGCTCATCGACCCTTAGGTTTTTAAATTGACCCTGAGGCTCTTTAGGCTGGCGCTTTGGCTATTATGCATTGGGTCGGTACGAACTTTAATGTAGTTGGCAGCTTAGGATCGTACGCGTTTGGCCCTAAGGCACTTTTAGTTAACCGTTTTAGGGCTCAGTCTTTGAGTCGCGTTTTGACTCGAGCTCATCGACCCTTAGGTTTTTAAATCGGCCCTGAGGCTCTTTAGGCTAGCGCTTAGGCTCCTATGCATTGTAGCTGGCGACTTGGGCTCTTACACGTTAGGTTGGTACGACCTTTAATGTAGCTGGCGACTTGGGCTCTTACGCGTTAGGTCGGCACGACCTTTAACCTGTTCTTTTCTAAATTCTATCGAAGTAATTGGAGGCCTGTGATTTCATGGCGACAGTCGGGCGTCTCCGAGTCACATTAGTTTGGCCGGAACCTTATGACGGTTGTCATTGTATTTGGACGTAGCCTTATGACAGTCCCCGAGTCGGGGTTAAATATTGCCTCATGGAGGGCTTATGTTGTTGATATTTCCTCGTTGAGGGTGTACGAGTTTCATCATGCCTCGTCGAGGTCTTACAGATGAGATATTTCCTCATGGAGGGCTTATAATGGTGCCTCATAGAGGGCTTATGAGTTCGAAGTTGCCTGCCCTGAGGTCTTACGGTCTCGAATTTTTGGTGTCAGTCCCCCGAGTGTTTGGGAAATTTCTTGCCCCGGGGCCGCTTCTTGTGAAAGTAGCAAACTTCTTTGACGCGCGAAGTGTTTTGATGATAAAAGATTCTCCTCCGTTACTTGATACAAGTATATTTTTTTCACCACCTAGGGTTCGATTATTCTATGTGGACACGGTTCATTCGACCGTTTGGTCCTATACATTGTTCTCCTGTCAAGACTCTCTTTGGCATATTTTGGTTTCTTCGATGAGGTCATCTCCGGGGGGATGCCCCTCAGTATTTGAGGTTGATCGAAGAGAAGCCTTGAATACTTGGTGAGTTTTCCTTAGGTAGCATATGGATGTTTCCCCATTAAAAAATCTTGTCGGTAAAACCCATTTGGGATAAAATTCAACATGAAGGAAAAAAGCGCAACACATTCTTTAAAACCGAAGGTCTTTGAGCTGGAGGTTGTCGTGGTGTTTTCCATCAGTCACCTGTAAAAAATTATTGTGAGGCAAAAAACTAAAAGGGAGAAAGTTATACCTCAGAAATAATAGCGCCTGATCATTGATATGTTCCAATTGTTTGGAGGTTGCTCCCCTTCCATAATCCCGAGTTTGTACGACCCTAAGCCGATTATTCCGAGGACACAGTACGGTCTTTCCCAATTCGGGCCCAGCTTTCCTTCGTTAGTGTTTCGAGTGCTTAGGGTGACTTTTCTTAGGACTAAGTCCCCAAGTTCGAAATGTCAGAGGTTTGTACTCCTATTATAGTATCTTTAGATCCTTTGTTTTTGGGCGGCCATCCGGACCAGTGCAGCTTCTCATTTTTCATCTAATAGTTCGAGGGCTGCAGTCATAGCCTCATTGTTTGAGTCTTCGGTGGGATGTCGGAATCTAGCACTTGGCTCTCCGACCTTGACTGGTATCAAAGCCTCTGACCCATATACCAAAGATAACGACGTCTCTCATGTGCTTGATTTAGAGGTTGTCTGATATTCCCATAGCACCTCAGATAGCATTTCTCTCCATTTTCCTTTGGCATTTTCTAACTTCTTTTGCAAGTTTTGAATGATGGTCTTGTTTGTGGAATCAGCCTGATCATTTGCACATGGGTGGCAGGGTGTTGACAGGATCCTTTTGATTTTGTGATCTTCGAAAAAGTGTGTTACTTTGCCTCTGATGAACTGCTTCTCGTTATCACACGTTATCTCGGAAGGGATCCCGAATCGGCACATAATGTGATCCCAGATGAAGTTGATGACTTCTTTTTCTCTTATCTTCTCGTAGGCCTGTGCTTCTACCCATTTTGAGAAGTAGTCAGTCATAAATAGAATAAATCTAGCTTTACCTGGCGTCATTGGTAAGCGACCGACGATATCCATTCCCCATTTCATGAACGACCATGGGGACAAGATTGAATGTAGATGTTCACCGGGTTGGTGGATCATTGGTGCAAATCTTTGACACTTGTCACATTTTCAGACGAATTCCTTGCTGTCCCTTTCCATGTCGTCCCAATATTAACCTTCTCTAATCAACTTTCGAATGAAGGAGTCCGCACCGGAGTGATTTCCGCAGGTGCCCTCGTGGATTTCTTAGAGCATATAATCGGTGTCTCCCGATCCCAAGCATACTGCTAGTGGCCCATCAAAGGTTCTCCTTTACAGAGTTCCATTCTTGTCGAGTGAAAATTGAACTGCTTTGACCCGAAAGGCCCTTGATTCCTTTGGGTCCACGGGTAGCTTCCCATTTCCCAAATAATCGATGTACTTATTTCTCCAATCCCATGTCAGGCTGGTGGAGTTGATTTCGGCATGGCCTTCTTTAATCACCAATTTGGATAGCTGAACAATAGTCCCAGGGAGTATGTCGTCTTCGTCGGCGGATGACCTTAGGTTTGCGAGTGCCTCAGCCTCACTATTTTTCTCTCGAGGTATGTGGACTAGAGTCCATTCTCTGAGGCGACGCAAAGTGACCTGAAGTTTATCTAGGTATCGCTGCATCCTGTCCTCTCACACCTCGAAGCTCCCATTTTCCTGATTTACTACCAGAAGGGTATCACATTTTGCTTCGATGACCTCCGCCCCTAGGCCTTTGGCAAATTCGAGACCTGCAGTCATAGCCTCATACTCGACTTCGTTGTTAGTCAGTTTTGTAGTTTTTATAGATTGTCTAATCATGCCACCCATATGAGGCTTCAGAACTCTGTCGAGCCCGGATCCTTTCACGTTCGAGGCACCGTCGGTGAATAAGGTCCATACCCCTGATGATGTGCCCATTTTTAGTAAAAGTTCTTTTTCTACCTCGGGCCCAAGGGCGGGCATAAAGTCGGCCACGAAGTCCGCAAAAATCTGGGACTTGATAGTCGTTGGGGGCTGATATTCGATATCATATCCCCCTAGTTCGATGGCCCATTTGGCCAGTCGGCCTGATATTTCGGGTTTATGCAGTATATTTTGAAGGGGGTATGTCGTTATAACACATATATGGTGACATTGAAAATAAGGCTTCAATTTTTGAGATGCACTTATTAATGCAAGAGCTAATTTTTCTAAGTGTAGATAACTGGTTTCAGCATCTCCCAGGGTTTGACTCACATAGTAGACAGGGAATTGCGTGCCTTGCGCATGTCAAACCAACACAACACTTACTGCTACTTCGGACACTGCTAAGTACAAATATAGCATTTCGTCTTCCTTTGGGGTGTCGAGCAAAGGCGGGCTTGAGATATACTGCTTTAATTCCTCCAAGGCGCGTTGGCACTCCGGAGTCCACTCAAAGTTGTTTTTCTTCTTGAGTACGGAGAAAAAGTGATGGCTCCGATCTGACGACCTCGAGATGAATCGGCCTAATGCTGCAATCCGCCCGGTCAGCCGTTGTAAGGCCTTCACATTATTTACCACTGTGATTTCTTCGATCGCCTTGATTTTGTCGGGGTTGATTTCAATCCCCCTATTTGATACCATGAAGTCTAAAAATTTTCCCAAACCCATGTCGAAGGCGCATTTCTCGGGGTTGAGCTTCATGTTGTAGCTTCGAAGGATGTCGAACGTTTCCTGCAAATGAGTCAAATGGTCCTCTGTGCACAGGGACTTAACCAGCATGTCATCAATGTAAACTTCCATGGATTTGCTTATTTGATGTTCGAACATCTTATTAACTAAGCGTTGGTACGTATCCCCTGCATTTTTTAGCCCGAAGGGCATTACATTATAGCAGTATGTACCATACTTCGTGATGAACGAAGTTTTTTCCCTATCCTTGGGGTTCATTTGAATTTGATTATACCCGGAGTAGGCGTCGAGAAAGGTGAGGATCTCGTGGCCAGCCCTGGGGTCAATCAAGAGATCGATGTTTGGCAATGGGAATGAATATTTAGGGCATGCTTTATTTAAGTCCTTATAATCTACGTACATTCTCAACGTGTTTCTATTTTTGGGAATTACCACTACATTGGCCAGCCATTCAGGATATTTTACTTCCCTGATGGACCCTTTTTTGAGGAGTTTTTTTACCTCGTCTTTGACAAACGCATGCTTACCTCGGACTGAGGCCTCCTTTTTTGCTTCACCAGTTTGAATCTGGGGTCGACGCTTAGCCAATGGGTGGTTATTTCCGGCGGGATGCATGTCATGTCTAATAGGACCAAGCAAAGCAATCAACGTTGTTAACCAGAAATTGAATGAGTTTCTTTCTAAGTTCAGGGATTAATCCTGTTCCTATGTATACTTTTCGATCTGGAAAGTGTTTCATCAAAACAGCATTCTCTAGGTCCTCGACCGTTGATTTTGTTACGTCTGATTCTTCAGGGGTAATGGAGGTTCGAGGGGTGAGGAAGTCCTCTTTATCATCCTCGGGGACCCATTTATCTTCTGACCCCTCGGAGGTGGAGTATATGGGCGCCAATGCCGTGCCATGTACTACGAACATTTTATCTTCCACGTGCTGCTCGTCGTACACCGTTTTTACTCCATCTCTAGTTGGAAACTTCAACATCCGGTGGAGAGTCTATGGTACCGCCCTCATGCCATGTATCCATTGCCTTCCAAGCAGGGTGTTGTATCTCGTGCTACCCTCGATGACATGAAACTTGGTATCCCGAACTGTACCAGACACATTGACTGGGAGGATGATTTCCCCCTTCATCGTTTCGCTCGTCATGTTAAACCCACTGAGGGCTCTAGAAACGGGTATGATTTGGTCATGTAACTCGAGCT
Source organism: Nicotiana knightiana (assembly GCA_005239525.1). Classification (NCBI taxonomy): domain Eukaryota; kingdom Viridiplantae; phylum Streptophyta; class Magnoliopsida; order Solanales; family Solanaceae; genus Nicotiana; species Nicotiana knightiana. The sequence goes on from ML378626.1 coordinate 92,204, forward strand.
GCTCCACTACACCAAATCTGATTATATTGGCCGAGCAACCTGGATCCACGAGCACACTCTTAATTTGAATGCTATTTAAGAGAAAAGAGATTACCAGTGCATCATTATGTGGTTCGGACAAGGCTTCGATATCTTCTTCTCTGAACACAACAGTTCATTTAAGCATACAACTTTGAGTTCGTTCTTTTGTGGTGATGGACACTTTGGCCCGTTTGAGCACGGGTTCTTGCGGGACATCGGTTTCTCCAATAATAACATGAATAGCGTACTGGGGTTATTTTGGCCCATTCTTCCAGTTCGATTCTCTTTCTCGGAAATGGTTCTTGGCTCGATCATCGAGAAATTCTTGAAGATGCCCTTTGTTGATCAATCGGTCGCTTCTTTTTAAGCGGGAGTTCTCCGTGCTTCGTATCGTTCTTCTCCATGTATAATTCCATATGTATGAGAGTTTACATCGACATGTTGAGTGTTGCGTTATCCTTCATCGACGAGGATTTGCACCGGTGCCCCCTAAGGGTTTTGCGGTGGTATATCGGCAACTGAAGCAGCTGCGTCGTTCTCTCCATGATCCACAGGACCGTTATTTTCATGTGCATTTACTGAGTTAGACATTTTCTGACCTAAAATTGAAGATTCTTAGACAAGAAAAAGTGTAAAGAATAACTTGTGTTTTTAGAAAACCAGCACTAAAACAATCACTATTATTTTTAGCCCTATGGTGGGTCCCAAACTGTTTACCTTGAAAATGGTAATTACAATTATATTTGATTTTGTGATTCTAAAAATATGTGATCTATTTTAATATCGGTTGTTTAGGAAATAGTTGCTAAGTGGGAGGTAAGAAAATGAGATAAGAGCGAAGGATAAATGAGATCGTGCAAACTGAGCAGGTGAGAGACGGGGTCTCGAGCTTGGCCGAAGAGGGCCTCGAGGTCGAGCTTGAGATCTTGATAGGGGGCGGTCGAAGATAGCGCAATAGTATTGAAGGCCTCGAAGATGGCCTCTTTAATATTAATAACGAGTAATAAATGAAGAACAGTTAATGAACACAGTAAATCAAAGGCAATAAATTAATAGAGCAATTCTAGAGAATGTTTGAGTTAAAGAGCAGAGAAAGTTCTTGTTCCTTTATTGAATATCATGTGTCTTATAAAATGACAAGGGTCCCCTTTATAAAAGGGGAAGGGGGGGGGGGAAAGGAATCCCAACATAGTACATGTGTAATTATTACAAGAAAAATAGCTGGTACAACTATTTAATGTCACGGTACGGACTTGTATTACTCTTGCAGACTTGGTCAGCTTTAACCACGTGTCTTTTGGAACTTCCCGCTTTTCCGTGATGGTCTTCGATTATTGCCCTGCCTCGAGGTATATCGACCCTTCAGAATACTTCCTCGAGGAACGCACCTTGGGGTTGAACTTCGGATTCTGCCCCGATACAGTCGAGGTCGAGGCTCGGAATGTTGTAGAAGCCTTAAATTGGACTTCCTCGATTTTACCGTATACACCAGGTGTCCTCCTCAAGAAAATCTATTCCCTCTTCCCCATCCTTCTCATCAGGTCGAGGTGTAGCATGGTTGTATCCACACGTGAGCCGAGCTTCACAAGCCTTAATTGGAGAATCCTCAAGGGTCGCCTCAGAAATTGAGCTTGCTGCATGCAAGTCCCGAAACACATCTAGTCGGGCCTCGGCATGGATCTACTTTTCGTAGAACACTCGAGGGACGTTGGGGAAAGCATAAGTATTAGAAGAAGAAGTTTGCGCAACTAGTTGGGCCCTCTCGGCCTCTAGTGAGGCAACTTGGTCATGAAGCTAGGAATTTTCATTGTCCAGATCCCCGACCCTCTCCTCATTATGTTCCTCCTTAGACCTTGCCATTTATTGATCATTTTCCCGCTCAACCTGAAGATTCTTATTTGCCAACTCGAGGATATCCACCTTTCTTCGAAAGTCCAACCGAGAGGATTCCGGCTTCTCGAGCTCCTCCTTCTTCTCGGCAATCTCACTCATGAGAGACTCTGCCTAGAAGTTGGCCTCGCAGCTGGAACACTTGGGCTTGAAGATCTCTGCATTGGGCCTCTACTCCCCTACTGAGCTCGATCTCCTCCTCTTTGCTCCTCAACGTCCCCTTGAGGACGCTGCATCAGCTCTTCTTCAAGTCTTCCCTCAGGGCCCGCACATCGCTTCCCTCAAGAGGCCGACTTCGTAGATCCCGGTATTTACTGCGATACTCATTATATTTACCTTTCAACTTCACAAAGATCGTTTTTCGCCTTTTCTCCCTCCGGGCGCTCTCGATATCCAGAATAATCATCTGCAAATCAAAGGGAAAAGGTTAGAACTTTTGAACAAGCTAAGTAATTAGAAAAGGATCGTATAACAGTACTTACCGTCAGAGCAAAGCTGGAAATGCTCTTCGACAGAGCACTGCCAACTATCTCCTTGAGTGTATTATCCTTGACATCGGAATACAGAGGACCGAGGATCGAGACTACCTCCTCGGTGTTCACCAGCAAATCACAATCCATTGTGATTGTGATGGTCCTCGAACCTCCCTCCAATCTCACCTCGAGTTGGGTGAGCCCCTAATCAGTCATTCTCAAGTCATCCAATTCATCATCGGAGCCCTACTCGTCACCATCCTCATCAAGAGTATTCTCCTATCACCAGTATGTTAAGGGACGCCCATGGCCGCTATAGAGGTTTAAGCCTTCTCTCGCCGTGGAAGTGCGTGGAGGCCGTCATCAAGTGCCCCCTTCACGATCTCTTCCCCCTCGGCACATACTAGCATACCCGCATCCACCTTTTTCCAATTTTGGGGCCTCAAAATCCACCCCGGTCTTTTCTCTGACATGGATTACAGGCATCTCAATCACCCTCCTCAGATCAACAGCAATTGGTGCTTCACCCCCAGCGTCTAGAGCTCTCCTCTTACGTGGATGTAGACCCCCTCACTAAGGGAGATACCATCGACCTCGTCAACCACCGAGAAGCGTTGAGGAGAAGAAGTAATGGTGGTGACAAAGATAGGCTCTTGGACAGTAGTGGATAAGTTGGGGAAAAGTGCGGCGGATACAGTAGTCGCAGTGGCGTAGAAGTCGAAGGCGTAGCAGCCCCCCTCCGAAAAGAAGGCACATGTGCTTGGATCATTTAAGAAGACCCCCTACATGGGAAAGAAAGAGATGGGAGTTAATAAAGCAAGCTGACATATGGAAAAAAGTACAATAACCACAGCCAAAGAAAAGATGTTACCTATTGAGGGAAGAGCCGATCTGAACTTCTTAAAAAATCTCGGCCAATCGCGGATCCTACGGCATGTGAGATAACTTGATCGACCCAATCAGAAGCATGCACAACTAGGGGAGGAGGATGGTTGTTGGCTGGAGGAAAGGGAAAATCATCTAAGAAACTCAAAGTAAGCATAGAAACAGAAAGAAAAACAGGACACTTACGTGTATAGTTCCAAGCCTCAAGGAAGCCATCGACGTTAGCCACAACGTCTTCAGTTCTGCCATAAAATAAGTCAAGCCACAAATGGCGACTGGCCTGGTCGTCCATCTTCACCACCGAGCACTTTCCTTCATGGTAGTGAAGGTTTAACATCATTTCCCTATAGAAGCTAGGGGCGAACAGGTGCACCAAATGTCACACCGTTAGTTCGACCCCGACAAGTTAGCCAAATTTGGTCAACATTATGATAACTTTGTAGACGTATGGTGAAAGATGAGCAGATCAAACGCCGTAGTGGCGACAAAATTCTTCCACCAACGGAAGAAGAGGGAGTAAGAAACCGATGAGGAATGGGTAGGCGTATAAAGCGCAGTACCCAGGACGATGACCCTACACCACGTCCCCTTCAGCCGGGATCAGTTCGACCTGATTGGGAATACCAAACTTAGCTTTGAATTCAGCTAACTCTTTAGGTTCCATCGTCGATAGAAAATTCCCGAGTGCAACGTCCAGTGATCGGGTGAGATTGGACCTGGTTTCGAGGTTGCGGGGGAGTATCTCCTCCAAAAACGAAAAAGCTTCATCCTCAGCAATGGTGGAAATGCTCTCCTCATGAGTAGGAAACACAACCACCAAGGGAGCAACGCAACTCCCTTAACCAGCATATGAGGATAAGTTTGACATACTTTGAGATAATAGAGAAGAATACAAGAAAGAGAGATTGGGATACGGCGTAGGGAAGAAGAGCGGAGAAAGAAGATTCAGAGAAGAAAGTTGATATCTCAATACTTTAGGAAAGTGAAAGTTCAAATTCAGGTTTAACAAACCCTATTTATAGAAATTAAGGCACCAAAACCCGAACTGTTTTGCCTTAATAGGCACCATCTCATCATAATTGGCACCAGAATCGAAATAACAGATCCAATAAAAGGTCACACGTAAATCAAAGAAATGCATCGTAAATATGATCACCATGACATATACGTCATGATGTCACCCCATCTCTTGGACCAGATGGCTCCAACAAATCACCCAGGAAATTTAAGGGATTTAAAACACTCGGCCCACAGAGAGCCACGTTGCCTTCTTTCCATGGAGATTATGATCTGTATAGTCTGCTCGATAAGATTGACCATGAATGACATTATTCGCTCATTGAACTCGCCTGCTAGGACGACCTCAACAAGCAGAGAGACTAACTGTACGGACAAAAAATTATCTTTGATATGATTAAAGCGTATCAATATTAAGAGGGCCTTCATGGGCTGCCATGTGTCACTGGTATGACTTCGACAAAGGCCTGACCATGGTCGAAGTGGTCCCTTAAGAGATGAAGGGAGAAGTCGATGAGTCATTAAAGATCAAGGTCGATGAGTCATTGAAGATCAAGGTCGAGGTCGACCATTCATCGTAAACAGAGTAATAATGGCTAGTTTTAAGATAAGGCACTAAAGAGAATATTCTAGTGGATATTCTCTGGACCTGTACTATTAAGGTTTTTAGGTATATGTTCCCCATAAATAGAAAGAGACATAATGACATGGGACATAAGATATTCACTTGTAAGAAATACATTGATTTTTTCTATACAATCTAGCTTTATTGCAAACCTACAATATATACCTTTTTCTTCAGATTCTTGCATAACTTTTTCACACGATCGAAGAACAATCTGGACATTCGGAGGCTAATCAATCATTCATCATTGTCAGAAAGAACATCCACAGATCTCATCTTTTTCGGGTGACTCACATGTTCTTATTTACTTAAATGCCATTCATTACTATTTATTGTTATTTAATGTTATCCCCTTGCTTTTGGGTCATTGAATGATGCTAGTGTTATCAACATTTATTGCTACTTGGATAATATATGTATTATCTTACTACAAAATCAGTTAACATATCCTTTGAATATTAATATTTTCTAAGATTGACTCTATCTTATTAAATTTAATTGTCTAATCCCAAATCTAAAGTTTGGGTCAAACAATGATGTATTTAAATTAATTGAAGCCTCAAAGCAGAAAAAAAAAATGTTCAATTTTGATAGTCCCACTCCTTAGCCCGACAAGGCACGGGATCAGAATTGTGTAATGAGACACCCTTACACAAAGGGAAAGTTACAGTACCGTTTTGTTCCCTATCTTCAAGAAAAAGCGAACCCTCCAAATAAAAACAGTAAACAGGAACAATCAATTGACCTCAGATAAAGGACAACTTTGTTAATGCAATGTGGATTTGCCACGATCTTTCAGTATCTCTGTGTATATCTTTACTAGTACTACTGTGCACTAACCCCATATAATATAAGTATCAACATTCTGTGTATCTATATATTTACTTGATCCCCCCATTTGTGTGTGTTGGATTCTTTTTCTGTGGTTCCATCTTTAGATGCACAAATACACAAATCATTTTATTAATAAATATATATATATATATATATATATATATAACTATTATTTTAGGATGTACCTAGATACAAAAAGGAGATGAATTTTGTTGTATCCGATTTACACATATATTAAAGAACTTGATACTTTAACGTTAGAGTGCAAGACACAAACAAAAAGTGAAGTGCAGAAACTAAATAAAAAATAATTTTTACGTGAAAAATCTTCATGCTCGAGAAAATAAAAACTACGATCTATCCTCCTAGGATTTGCCTCAAAACTTTACTAACTTCAAATAGTGCTTTCAAGTTACAACTCAATAACCAAAAAGACTTATTCTAGTACCTAATCGTTACAATCAACTCAATTGTAGCTATCCTTTTCTAAACTATACACTCTAGCCTACAAAGCTAAAACAAACTCTTTAGAATAATTTACCTACAATTACACTTTTCACTAAGAAAAAAGGGTTAAAACTAAATAACAATTGACTCAAACCTAAATAATTAAAGAACTTCAGCAACTTCATCTTTTAGACCTGGTTCTTTAGTGAAGCAATGCGACAATCCGATAGATCGTTTTGAGCACTAGCCTTAATTTTTGTATTCCGAGACCTTTCATAGAATCATTTGACATTTCTTGATTCGCGTACATGATATGTGTCGCTTTTCGGAAAATTTTTACGAAACTTTGAAGAAAATGTGATTTTTTTCCTTAAAATGAGACTTGTGTTGACCACGCTCAATATGTTTGGTAAATGGACTCGGATCGGTATTTTGAAAATGTCGGTAGGTTCGTATGATGTTTTTGAACTTGTAAGCATGCCGGTTGGTGTCCTGGGTGATCCGAATGCATTTCGGCGCGTTATGTGAAAAATTGTAAAATTGAGTTTTTAAGATAAAATCTTGAATTTTGATGACCGATTCTTGTTACTTTATGTTATTTTGATGATCTAAGTTAGCGAGATGTGCATGTTTGATTTGGATCCCGAGGGGCTCGAGTGACTTTTGGATGCCTTGCGAAATTGTGTTAAGATTGTTGGTGCAAGCTTGCAGCCTCACATTTGCAAGGTCTGGCTCGCATTTGCGAACCTCACTTTTGTGGTCAAGAACATTTGTGAACATTGGTAGAGGGATAGATCTTCGTATTTACAAAGAATGAGTTTTTTTTTTTGCGAAGTTTACTATAGTCTCTTTTGCGACTCTGGCATCGCATTTGCAATGCATTGTGGTGTTCGACAGCTTCACATTGCGAAGCTTGATCGCATATGCAACATTTGTGAAAGTTTTGTCGCACTTGCAACTTCTGCATGAATGTTCCACTAGTTTCTTTGGCAATAAGTGTTTCGCAAATGCAGGCTTCGCAATTCGAATAAGGGTTCGCAATTGCGATACCTGCAGCCGGGTAAAAGAGAAAAAAATCGGGACTTAGCTCATTTTACACCATCTTTCAACCGTAAATACTCTAAGGTGATTTTCTTGAGTGTTTTTCTTCCCAAGATCATTGGTAAGCAACGTCAACAAGTTTTCATTAAATTTTCATTACTCACCATGATTTTTTAACTGAAGGGGAGCCTTGGCGTAACTGGTAAAGTTGTTGCCATGTGACCAGGAGGTCTTGGGTTCGAGCCGTGGAAACATCCTCTTACAGAATGTAGGATAAAGTTGTGTATAATAGAACCTTCTGGTCCGACCCTTCCCCAGACCCCGCGCATAGCGGGAGCTTAGTGCACCGAGTTGCCCTTTTTTCATAAATTTTTAACATCAAATCTAAGAATTTCATGGGTCGAATTTAGGAATTTTATAAAATTAAGGTCAGATTTCCCAACAAATCACATAATCGGGATCAGTGATGAATGGGTAATTGGGGTTTGACTCGAATCTCAGATTTCAACCAAGAGAGCCTAGGGTTGGCTTTTATTGACTTTTTCGAAAATGATCAAAATTTAACTTTTTCATTCGTGGGTAGTTTGTTTGATCAATAATTGGCTAGATTCGGTTGGTTTGCTGGCTTGTTCGAAAGTCAAAGTCGTGATTGGTTATTGATTTAGTTGTGAAAAGAGGTAAGTGACGTGTTTAACTTTAGCTTGAGGGAATTAGGACTTCTTGGTCTATCTGTTACGTGAACTATTTCTGGGGAAGACGTATATGTGAGGTGACAAGTGTATATGCATTGCCAGGGGTTAAAGCATGTGGGTTGGGCTATTTACTTTTATATCTCTATTTATTCTATGTTATACTTCGTTACACACTTTGATTTGCTACATCTTCTTACTTGTCACTCATGCCTTATTTGCTATTTGTCAATTAGTTGCTACATGTTTCGGTTTATTTATTCTTTAATCAATACTTGCTTACCTGCTATATGTTCCTATATGTATTAACTGTATATCTTCATTGATGCATGTCTTTACTTGCCTTTATTGTCCTTACCTTACTTGTGCACTTTAATATATTGTGTCTGATTGTGAAAGCATTTTGGCTATTCTTGTATTGATGAATTGTTGAGGTTTGTGAATACGAGGTATTGATTATTCTCTGTTTGTATGGGTAGTTCCTTGATGTTCTATACGCTTTATTTACTTTTATATTGAGATTACGGAATTTGGTTGTGTTGAGTAGTTCATGCGGATTGCACGCCACAGTAGATATTAATATAATATTGAGATCAGGTTGCACACTATAACAGATACTGTAAAATGATATTGAGATTTGGTTGCAGGTCGCAGCAACAGATACTGTAAAATTATCATAATACCGTAAAATAATATTATGATAATTATTGGGATCGGGTTCAAACAACAACAAAGTATGATGTGTTTTTTCTATTTGTAGTTGTAGTGATTTATCTCAGTACGTGATATGAGGTTATAAGATGATGTTATCCTGGGGACATATATTAGATTACATTCAAGTCCCATTCTTATGAATTTACTGCTTCATATATATTTTTGTTTTTCGTTTATTATTATTTGTACATGATTATTGTGAGTGTCATCACTACTTCGACGAGGTTAGGCTCGACACTTACAGAGTACATGTGATCGGTTGTACTCATACTATACTTCTACGCTTCTTGTGCAGATCCCCGTATTTGTCCCAATGGCGCATAAAGGATTCTTCCTCATATCGATTTGTTCAAGAGATTTGAGGCAGAGCTACATGACGTTCGTAGTCCCTGAAGTCCCCCATCCATTTTGTCTTTACTATTTATTTTGTTTCAAACAATTGTATTTCATTCAAATCATATTTGTAGTATTCTAGTTGCTAATGTACTTGTGACTCGAGATTTTTGGGAATGAGTATAGACCATGTTATTTTTGGATTTATAATATGTATTTCAGTTTTTACCAATCGTTGATTATTATTATTATTATTATTATTATTATTATTATTATTATTATTATTATTATGTTTTAAATTTTTAAAATTCGTTAATTCTATGGTTGACATCCACTTGTAACAAGTATATGTTAGGCGCCATCACGACCCTGTGGTTGGGATTTCAGGTCGTGACAAGTTGGTATCAGAGCACTAGGTTGCATAGGTCTCACGAGTCATAAGAAAGCCTAGTAGAGTCTAGGGGATCAGTACGGAGATGCCTATACTTATATTCTAGAGACTACACGACTATAGGAAAATTTAACTTCTTTCTTTCTCTATCATGCGATTTTATTCTATCATTGAGTTTGAATCATTCTAGTTTGTTCTCTCACAGATGGTGAGGACATGCGCAACAGTCACAGTCGAGCAGGAGCCAAAGCCCCAGGTTGCAACCACTACCAGGGGTAGGGGTCAGGGCTGAGGTCGAGCCAGAGGCAAAGTTAGAGCTCAGCTTAGAGCCTGTACAGCAACACCTATTGCAAGGCCACAGATTGATCAGGAGGAGGAGATCCTAGCTACAGTCGTGCCAGTTGGACCAGCTTAGGTCCCAAAGGGGTTCATTTCCACCCACATACTTTAGGACGCTATAGTCTGCCTGTTTGGTCTTATAGAAAGTGTGGCCTTGACCGGTGTATTTCCTATAGCATCAGTCATCTCTCATGATGGAGGAGGATCCCAGACTTCCACTAGTCACACACCAGAGTATATGTCTCATGGATATCAGACTCCAGTTTTTCCAGCAGTGAGAGTGGTTTAGCCTGTTGTTTCTACAAAGTTTAGGGAGGGACCCGCTATAACGACAAAGTGGTTGGACAGATTTACCAGCTCTTTTCTATTCATTTTGGTGATACACCTTCTGATGACCCTCAATATTTCTTGGATTGTTTCCATGAGGTACTGCACAATATAGGTATAGTGGAGTCCAATGGAGTCGACTTTGCAGTGTTTCAGATGACTTGCTCTTCTAAGAGATGTTGGCAAGACTATGTTCGGGTTAGACCAGTAGGTTCACCTCCACTCACTTGGTATTAGTTATCACATTTATTCTTGGAGAATTTTATCCCCTTCACTTAGAGAGAGGATCTACGAATCCAGTTTGAGCGCCTACAATAGGGTAGCATGACTGTTGCCCAGTATGAGACCAGATTTGTGGATCTATCATGCCATGGAGCTATCCTGATCCCTACTAAGAGGGATAAGGTTAGGAGATATATAGGTGGCCTTACTTATAATATCAGGTTGCAGATGGCCAGAGAGACTATGGATGATGTCTCTTTTACTCGGGTTGTAGAGATAGCTAAGCGAATCGATAGGATTCATAGTTAGGGTAGAGAGGCGGCATCTGAGAAGAGGCCTCATCATTTCGGTTGTTTCAGTGGTGCCTTATCTAAAGGCAAGGATTCATTCGATAAAGGCTATCCTATCAGACCCATCCAGTCAGCACAGTAGGTGTCTCATGGTTCTTCAGGATGGTCACAACGCGTATGAGTCTCATTCTGAGTAGCGGGTATTCAGTGTACCTTCAACTCCTATTAGTGCACCACCACTACAGAGTTACTACGTTGTCCATTCGGGTCATCAAGGATGGTCCAAAACTTAGCAGTTATGCCAGCCGCGGAGTTTCTTTGAGTGCAGTAATGCAACTTATATCATAAGGTACTCTCTTAGATTGAGGAGTAGCAGATCACATGAGGATACTCGTCCTATGATTCCGGCACCAGTTTCTCCACCACCCGCTCATCTAGTTAGAGGCGGTGGTCAGGCAGCTCGAGGTGGTAGTCAGGCCGTTAGAGGTGGAGGTCAGCTAGTTAGGGGCCATACGAGAGACAGAGGTAATATTAGTAGGGCTTAGACTCGTTGCTATTCCATCCTAGCTAGGCCTGAGGGAGAGTCATTTGATGCGTTCATGACACGTATTCTTCCAGTTTGCCATAGAGATGCATCAGTTTTATTAGATCTGGGTTCCACTTATTCGTATGTGTCATCCAATTTTTCTTCAAATTGGGATATGTCTTTTGGTTCATTGAGTGCTCCTATTTACGTGTCTACACCTGTTGGGGATTCGATTGTGGTAGACCGTGTTTATCGCTCATCTGTGGTCTCTATCTGGGATTATGAGACTAGGGTAGACCTTTTGTTATTCAGTATGGTGGAGTTTGACATGGTTTTAGGCATGGATTGGTAGTCTCCACATCACGCTATCTTGGATTGTCACTCCAAGATTGTGACATTAGCCATGCTGGGATTTCCTCGATTGGAGTAAAGAGGGACTCCTGGTCACTTCACTAGCAGGGTCGTTTCATAGGTGAAGGCTCGGCTTATGGTCGATAAGGGGTGTCTAGCGTATTTGGCCTATATTCGTGATTCTAGTGCAGAGGTAGCTTCCATGAATTCGGTTCTTGTTGTGCTTGAGTTGCCAGCGGTGTTTCCTATTGACTTGAGGGGTATGCCACCCGACAGAGATATCGACTTTTGCAATTACTTGTTTTGGGAACTCAGCCCATTTCCACTATGCCGTACCATATGTCCCCGTTTGAGTTGAAAGAATTGAGGGAGTAATTGCAGGATTAACTGATAAGGAATTTATTAGACCTAGTTTCTCTCCTTGGGGGTGCACTTGTGTTGTTTGTGAAGAAGAATGATGGTTCTATGAGTATGTATATTGACTACAAGCAGCTGAACAAATCTATTATCAAGAACAAGTATCCATTGTCGAGGATTGGTGGCTTATTTGACCAGCTTCAAGGTGCTAAGGTATTTTCGAAGATTGATTTGAGGTATGCTACCATCAATTGAATATTAGGGCATCTGATGTACCTAAGACAGCTTTTCAGAATTGGTATGGTTAAAAGGAGTTCTTACTGATGTCATTTGGCTTGACTAATGTATCATCAACCTTTATGGATTTGATGAACCGGGTGTTAAAGATATATCTGGATTCTTTTGTGATTGTCTTCATTAACGGTATCTTGGCTTACTCCCTTAGTCGACAGGAGCTTGAGCAGCATATCCAGATCATACTTCAAAGTTAAAGGGGTCGTCAATTATATGCCAAGTTTTTAATGTGTGAGTTATGTTTGGATCTGGTTGCGTTTTTTGGCCATGTTCTATCTTCCGAGGAAATTAAGGTGGATCCAAAGAAGATTGAGGCAGTTCAGAACTGTCCTAGACCTACGTCGCTACAAAGATTCGAAGCTTCTTGGGTTTGGCGGGTTACTATTGTCGACTCTTGGAGGGATTTTCATCTATCTCAACCCCATTGACCAAGTTAACCCAGAAGGGTGCCCTTTTCAGATGGTCTAACGAGTGTGAGTTGAGCTTTCAGAAGCTCAAGACTGGATTAGCTACAGCCCCATTGTTGGTGTTACCTACCGGTTCGTAATCTTACACCGTGTATTGTGATGCATCGCATATTGGGCTTAGCACGGTATTGATGTAGGACGGTAGAGTGATTGTCTACGTGTCTTGACATTTGAAGGTTCGTGAGAATAATTACGTTGTGCATGACTTAGAGTTGGAAACCATTGTTAATGCGCTGAAGATTTGGAGGCACTATGTATACTACATTCCATGTGAGCTTTATACTGTCCGTCGAAGTCCCCAGCACATGTTCAAGCAGAAAGACCTCAATTTGCGGCAGCGGAGATGGTTAGAGTTGATGAAAGACTATTATATCACCATATTATATCATCCAGGGAAGGCCAATGTAGTGGATGATGCATTGAGTAGGAAGGCTGAGAGCATGGGTAGTTTGGCATATTTACTGGCAGTGGAGAGGCCACTAGCTATGGATGTTCAGGCTTTGGCCAACTGATTTGTGATATTGGATGTTTCCGAAACTAGCCGAGATCTTGCTTGTGTTGTGGCATAGTCATATTTTTTAGAGCATATCAAGGCTCACCAGTTTGATGATCCTCACTTGTTGGTGTTAAAGGACACAGTGCAGTGGGGTAGTGCTAAGGAGGTTGTGATTAGAGATGATAGTGTTATCCCGCTCCATGACCGAATTTGTGTTCCAAATGTTGATGGGTTGAGAGAGTTTATCCTCGAGGAGGCTCAAAATTTTCTCTATTCCATTCACCCTGGTGTCACGAAGATATAGTGTGACCTAAAATATCCCCATTGGTGGCGGAGAATGAAGAAAGATATTGTTGCTTATGCCTCTCGGTGTTTGAATTGTCAACAGGTGAAGTAAGAGCAATGGAAACTAGGTGGGTTGACTCAGAGATTAGAGATACCAGAGTGGAAGTGGGAGTGCATCACTATGGACTTTGTGGTAGGCTTACTGTGGACCTTGAGGAAATATGACACAGTCTGGGTTATTGTGGAACAATTTAACTAAGTTCGCACACTTCATTCTGGTGATGAATTCCTATTCATCAGAGCAAATAGCTCAGATTTACATCCGGGAGATTATCCGCCAGCACGGCGTGCCTATTTCCATCATTTAAGACCATGACATGCAGTTCACATCGCATTTTTGGAGAGTCGTGCACTGTGAGTTGGGCACACGGGTCGATCAAGGGTCGAGTTGAGTACCGAGTTTCATCCTTCTACGGACGGACAAACCGAGTGCACTATTCAAATATTGGAGGATTTGTTGCGGGGAAGCTCTATGGATTCCGTGAATCAATGGGACCAGTTTTTACCTCTAGCGAAGTTCGCGTACAATAATAGCTAGCAGACGAGCATCTAGATGGCTCCATACGAGGCCTTATATAGGAGGCGATGTCCTTTGAGATCGAATGGTTTGAACCCGGAGAGGCCAGATTGTTAGACACTGATTTAGTCTGTGATGCTATGGAAAAGGGTTAAGGTGATTCCAAAGCAACTTCGTACAGCTCAGTCAAGGAAGAAAATTTATGTGGACCGGAAGGTTTGAGATGTGTCTTACATGGTAGGTGATAAGGTTCTTCTCTTGGTGTTGCCTATGAAGGGTGTGATGCAGTTCGGGAAGAAGAGCAAGTTGAGCCCGAGGTGTATTGGTTCGTTTGAAATCTTAGAGAGAACTGGGGATGTTGATTATAGGCTTGAATTGCCTCCTAGCCTAGTAAGGGTACATCCGGTATGTAACGTCTCCAAGCTTCAGAAGTACGATGAGGACAGGTCACATGTTTTGACTTCAACACGGTTCAGCTTGATGAGAATATCGCCTATGAGGAACAGCTGGTGGCTATTCTAGACCGGCAGGTTCCTAAGCTGAGATCAAACAGTTTTCCTTCTGTGAAAGTGCAATAGAGAGGTCAGCCAGTTGAGGAGGCTACATGGGAGTTTGAGCCCGATATGCAGAGTAGATACACCCATTTTTTTACCAGTCCAGGTACTTTTCTGTGTCCGTTCAAGGATGAATGTTTCTTTTAGAGGTGGAGAAAGTGACGATCTGATAGGTCATTTTGAGCACTAGCCTTAATTTTTGTTCTTCGAGACCACTCGTAGCTTTATTTAATGTTTTTTGATTTGCATGCATGGTCCGTGTAGCTTTTCAGAAAGCTTTTACGTTAAATTTTGAAGAAAATACGATTTTGGGCTAAAATGAGACATGAGTAGACCACGGTCAACATTTTTGGTAAGCGCCTCGTAGCGGTGCTTTGACGATTCTGGTAGGTTCGTATGATGTTTTTGGACTTGTACGCATGTTTGGTTTGGTTCTGAGGTGACTCGAGCTCATTTCAGTGCATTATGTGAAATACTGTGGAATTGAATTTTTAAATTGAAATCTTGAGTTTTGATGATCGATTTTTGTTATTTGATGTTGTTTTGATCATTTGAGGTAGCGATCAATATTTTAGGATGTGACTACACTTATGTGCATGTTAGGTTTGGAGTCTGAGGGGCTCGGATGAGTTTCTGATGCGTTGTGGAATGGTATTTTGATTGCTGGTGCAAGGTTCTGTTGGTGCAACCTTGCAGATCTCGCATTTGCGAGCCTCACATTTGCGGTCAAGTGATCGCATTTGCGAACATGGGTAGGGGGCTGGTTCTTCGCGTTTTCGAAGAATGAGTCGCTTTTGCGAAGTTTACTGTCTTTGTTTTTGTGATTCTGGCGTCACATTTGCGATGCAGTGGGTTGCATATACAAGGGGGTGACCTTCGTAAATGCGAAAGTTCAATCGCATTTACGACTTCTGCATGAGTGTTGCATTGGTGCTTATGAAATCAGCGTTTCGCAAATGCGGGCTTCGCAATTTGAACAAGGGTTCGCAAATGCACTACCGATAGTTGGGTAAAAGAGGGAAAATCGGGATTTAACTCATTTTACACCATTTTTCAACCCTAGATACTCTAGAGGCAAACTTTTTTGAGAGCTTTTCTTCCCAAAATAATTGGTAAGAAACTTCAACTAGTTTTCAATAAATTTCTATTACTTTTCCTGAATTTTTAACATCAAATCTAAGAATTTCATGGAAGAAATAGGGATTTTGAGTAGAATTTGGGGATTTTACACAATTGAGATCTTGACCTCAAATTGAGTTTGGATTTCAAAATAAATCACATAACTGGGCAAGGTTGAATGGGCAATCGGGTTTCGGTTTGAATCTCAAATTTCTACCAAGCGAGCCTGAGTTGACTTTTGTTGACTTTTTTAAAAATGATCAAAGTTGAACCTTTTTTCAATAGTGAGTAGTTTCTAAAGTTTATTTTGTTTGATCAATAATTGGCTAGATTCAGTTGGTTTGAGGCTTGTTTGAAAGGTAAGACCGTGATTGGTTTGTGATTCAGTTGCGAAAAGTGGTAAGTGTTGTGTTTAACTTTAGCATGAGGGAATTAGGACTTGTTGGTCTATTTTTTGCGTGAACTATATATGGGGACGACATATATGCGAGATAACGAGTGTTTATGCATTGTCAAGAATAAAAGCATGTTTGGGCTATTTACCTTTATATCTTTCTTTATTCTATTGTATATTTCATTACACCCTTTGATTTGCTACATGTCCTTACTTGTTCACTCATGTCTTATTTGATATTTTTCAATTAGTTGCCACATGTTTTGGTTTATTCATTCTTTAATCAACACTTGCTTACCTGCTATATGTTCCTACATGTATTAATTGTATATCTTCATTGATTCATGTCTTTACTTGCCTTTATTGTCCTTACCTTACTTGTGCACTTTATTATATTGTGTCTGATTGTGGCAGTATTTTGGCTATTCTTGTATTGATGAATTGTCGAGGTTTGTGAATATGAGATATTGGTTACTTTTTGTTTGTATTGGTAGTTCCTTGATTTTCTATACGCTTTATTTCCATTTGTCTAAGATTATAGAATTTGGTTGTGTTGAGTGGTTCGTGTTAATGAGTTGATATTGGGAACGGGTTGCACGCTGTGACATATTAATATAATATTGAGATCAGGTTACACACCGCAATAGATATTGTGAAATGATACTGGGATCGGGTTGCACGCCGCAACAGATATTGTGATAAATTTTGGGATCGGGTTGCACGTTACAACTGAGTCTGATGTGTTGTAGCTATTTGTTGTTGTAGTGCTTTATCTCAATACTGTGATACAAGTTTATGAGATGATGTTATTCTCGGCCCCTCTGTTAGATTACCTTTAGGTCACGTTCTTATGAGTTTATCACTTCATCTATATTTCAATTTTTCTTTTATTATTATTCGTATGGGTTGATTGTGAGTGTTCTATCATAGCCTCGTCAGTACTTCGTCGAGGTGAGGCTGGACACTTACAAAGTACATGGGATCGGTTGTACTCATATTACACTTCTGTAATTCATGTGCGGAGCCCAGTACTGGTCCTAGCAGCACTAGAGGAGTCTTGCCCAAATCGATTTTCTCTGGAAACTTGAGGTAGAGTTGCACGACGTTCGTAGTTCCTGAAGTCCCCCTTATATTCTGTCTTTGCTGTTTATTTTGTTTCAAATCATTGTATTTCATTTAGACCATATTTTTAGTATTTTAGTTGCTCATGTAGTTGTGACTCGGAATTTTTGGGAATTAGTATAGACCGTGTTATTTATGGATTTATCGTATGTATTTCAGTTTTTACCAATCGTTAATCATTATTATTATTCTATTTTAAACTGTTAAAATTTGTTAATTCGATGGTTGACATCGACTTTCCTAGTAAGAAGATGTTAGGCGCCATCACAGCTCCGTGGCTGAGATTCCGGGTCGTTACAAGCAGCTTAAATCCTTGAAAGCATCTGTTGCTATGAATTGTTATTTTCCTTGAGTAAATTCTATGAACTGTGTTAAATAGACTAAGTCTTCAATTGCATCAATTTGATGCTTTATATAGGAGTGAGCTTGGCCGAATCTTTTTCTGATTTTAGCTTCAAAACATAAAATAATTCAGCTACCTCTAAAGAAAAATAAATCCTAAAAGAACTTTATTTTATTTCCTTAAAAGACTCATTTATGTGTTTTTCTTTTCATAATTGAAACCCTTGTTAACCACAAATTCAAGCAGATAATATTTTCTTAGTAGTCTGATCATATCCAACTTTGTCTAATAAAAGGACTAGTGGTCATTGCAAATATAATGGTCTAAGAGTGTAAAATCGATTCCCATCAAAAATTAACTTATTAATTACGACTATCTTTATAAAAAAAAAAATCAACTCTCAATATAGCAAATAATAACTTCTTGATTGTTTTACTACTAATGTCAAGTCATATAATGCTGTAAAATTATCACTAAATAAATTGAAGGTTGCGAACAAGATTATGGAAGCCTAGGGTTGTGATTTCCCTAAATGTCATATTCCCTTCCACTACATCACCTACAATTTCGCCTAAATTTTCTCTTGATCATGATCACTTTACATATTGCAATTTTCTCCCAAATAACTATACTTTAAAATCATTTTCTTTCAAATTATGATAGTTTTACTTTCTTTTCGCTCACTAAAATCATGTCAAGGTTTTTTTATTTCTAAACTCGTCTTTAAACCCTTTGAATTGATTTCTCATATACTTTAGGAGTAACGTTGTTCAAAAATTACCTAAATATGCACTCTTCTCTCAAGCGATAAATAATAAATATGCACAGTTAATTAAGGGCCCTTCGATCAACTATGATAATCACATAATTGAACAAGTTAACAAAATCCTTATAAAAAGTCATCCTCCAAGAGGTTCTATCAACACTTGGATATGAAAATTAGCTGCTCATAACATTTTGCATGACTAAAATATTAGAATTCATCACCAATAATAGAAAAAGGAAAAAGAAAGATAAAAATTCATTTTAAAATCTTTCGCCTTTCTCCTATCTTGTTCTTACCTTCAAAGATGTTGCATAACCATTTAAAATAAGCTCCAAGTTTTATTTACACTGAATATGTAACGACCCGGCCGGTCGTTTTGAGGTCTAGCGCATCGTTCAGCAGTTTGAAATCGTGAGCAGCTCCACTTCAGGTATTGTGACCCGTGGGCATGGTCGGAATTGAATTTCAGAAAGTTTAGAGTTGATTTGAAAAGAAAATTCTCATTTCAGAAATCTTAAGTTGGAAGAATCAACTAAGATTGTAATTAAGCGACCTCCGAATCATAATTTAAAGGTTCCTCCAGGTTCATATGATGATTTCAGACTTGAGCGTATGTCCGGATCGGGTTCTGGATAACCCGGGAGCATTTCAGTGAATATTGTGGAAGTTAGCATTTTAGAAGAATTTCATAAATTTGGGATTGAAGCGCATTTCAGTGATGTTGATGTCCGTTTGGGATTCCGAGTCTGGGAATAGCTTCGTATGGTGATTCTGGAGTAGGGAGCGCGGTCGGAAGTGAATTTGGATGTCCGTAAGTCATTTTGGAGTCATTTGGCTAAAGATGGAAATTTGAAGGTTTTTGAGAAATCCGACCGGAAGTGGACGTTTTGATTTCGAGGTCGGAATGCGATTTCAGAAATTGGAGCAGGTCCGCAATGTTGAATATGACTTGTGTGCAAAATTCGAGATCAATCGGACGTGATTTGATAGGTTTTCAACATCGGATGTAGAAGTTGGAAACTAAGTTCATAAAGTTGGGATTTGGGTGCGATTCGTGGTTTCAATGGTGTTTGATGTGATTTGATTCCTCGAGCAAGTCCGCATTATGTTTTGGAACAGGTTGGTATGACGGGACGGGGGGTCCCTTGGGCCTCGGGTGGATTCTGGATTGTTAACGGATCAATATTTGAAGTTGAAGAAAGCTGAAGGTTGTTGTCATCTGGTGTGACCTCACCTGCGAGGCTTTGGCCACAGGTGTGGAGCCACAGGTGCGACTAAGGGCGCCGCAGGTGCGAAGTTGGGCTGGATCTAAGGAGGCCGCAGGTGCGGGAGATTTGGGCACACCTGCGGAAGCACAGGTGCGATAAGGGGGCCGCAGGTGCGGAAATCTGCCTGGGTAGAATGTTTTTAAACAAGGATTCTTGGTTCATTTTCTTCATTTCTTCTTTGGCTTAGGCGATCTTGGGAGGCTTCAAAGAGAGGATTCCTTCATGCAATATCAAGGTAAGTAACCCATTCATGCTTCTAAGTTAAATACAAGATTATATGCATGGATTAGGCATGGAAATTGGTAGGAATTTGAGAAATATTGAAGAAACCTAGAANGTAATGGAACTAGTAAAGCTATGGGTAGAATGTATCTTCGAGAAATTTTTGATTCCGGGCACGTGGGCCCGAGGGCATTTTAGTCATTTCACTAAGCGTGGTTGGGAAATTATATAATTTGGAATTGTTGCAAATATTAGAGTATATTTTCATTGGGTTGTATTGGATAGTTTTGGGGCGTTGTGCGTCCGTTTGGGAGTCATCGGAAGGGCTTGGAGGCCGGTTATGGAATGTCGGAGCGAGGTAAGTCTCCTTTCTAACTTTGTGAGGGTTAATTGTCCCCCTAGGTGAATTAATTAAGTATATGCTATTATCTTCGGGGGCTACGTACGCACAAGGTGACGGGAGTCCGTGCGTAGCTACTATTATGCCATGTCCGGGTAGTCTAGGACCCACTAGCATGCCTTCTGTGTTGTACCTGTAATCCTGCATGTAATATTAAACTGCTAACATAATCTAAATCGTAATTGAATATCTAAAGAAGACTAGAGTCCATTTCCGTAATCATCTACAAAGAGAATTGATTCTTCTGTGGATAATTGTGTACCTGGTAGGGTTGTATTATGGAATATCATTAGACTTGACAATGAGTTTCAAAACAAAGATTTTAAAAACTATATTTCATGTTCCTTTAAAAAGAATTTTACCACTTTCCTGAGAAAAACTGCTTTCTTGATAAAAATGTGGACTCATTGTGTGAACATGTGTAACTTCGGGTGCCTGAGTCGCATGGATGATTCGCGAGCAGGATGACCCTGTATTTGTGTTTATTTATATGAGCACCTGAGTCGCAGGTATGATTTGCAAGCAGGCTAGCCTTATTATTTTATGTATAACGGCGTCGCATGATCGATTCGCGAGCAGGGCAGATAGATGCATGTATGGTTTGAGTCGTTCGACCCTTCGACAGTGCACAATTTATTATTGTTGGTCTGTGATGTTCGACCCTAGGCATTGCTTGCGCATGATATTTACTGCGTAGTGGCTATGATTTTGCCTGATTACTGGCCTGAAAAATTAAGTTGTCAATTGAAATGACAGAGATTTAAAGTTATTAAAAAGATTTTGGAAGAAGTTGTTCCTTCCCGTCGATTTAATTGTTATTTGATTAAATCGCCCATGTTGATTAATTGTTATTAATATGACGAAGATATAAAGTGTTAAACGTGAACGGAGTTGAAAATATTTATCCCTGATTTTTAATAAATTGCCTATGATAATCATGCTTAGTGTCACACTTAAATATTCTAAATTGACCTTTAGTAAGTGTCTAATTTGACCTCTCGTCACTACCTCTCTGAGGTTAGGCGGGCGACTTACTGAGTACACCTTGTTTTTATACTCATGCTACACTTGTTGTGCATTTTATTGCACAGGTACTTTCATAGCAATGTGGAGGATTCCAAATACTTTAGTGAGCTGCATCATCCGGAGGCGATCCACAGCTGACAGAGTCTCCCTCGTTCTATATTTATTTTCATTTTTAAATTTTCTAGTCCAATTTGTATTTTGCACAGGTTTAGTGATGATTGTATAAATTCTTACAAATAGCTCATGTACTTGTGACACCGGGTTCTGTGATATGTGTTAGGATATATCTGTTAAAAGTGTAATATTTAAACTATTTTTTTACATAACAGATTGTTATCTAGTTAATATGTAATAAAGTGCAAGAAAATATTTTTCATAAATGTTTAAACCGGAAATTATTTCGATTAATAAATGAGTGGCTTGCCTGACAATGATGTCTGGCGCCATCACGACCTTATGGATTTTGGGTCGTGACAGAATAGGATTGATATGGTAGGAGAAACTGAATCGCATGCCTAGGGTTGCGCGCGAGACCCCTTGGTACGCTCCCAGTTATTCTTGTTTTCCCGTGCAAGGGGTTGGTGCCAAAGTGCTCTACTTAACTGGCTTTTGACTCACCTTCAAGGCGATAGGATGCATGCCTTTCACGCAGGGCACCAATTGTGATACACTCCCAGATTTTGTCGGTCAACTTGTTTTTCATCAAATCATCCAATTTTCCTCAACTTCCATCCAAACATGTTCCTACATA
This sequence comes from Nicotiana knightiana, assembly GCA_005239525.1. NCBI lineage: Eukaryota > Viridiplantae > Streptophyta > Magnoliopsida > Solanales > Solanaceae > Nicotiana > Nicotiana knightiana. The sequence continues at coordinate 114,060 of ML378626.1, forward strand.
TAATAAACATGTGATGAACATATTTTACTGTAACAACCCGATTGGTTGTTTCGATATCTAGTATGTCGTTTAGCAGTTTGAGGCCTTGAGCAGCTTCACTTTGTGTATTATGACTTGCATGCGTGGTTGGTTTCAATTTTCGAGGAGTTCAGAGTTGATTTGAAACATTAATTCTCAATTCATAAGCTTTAAGTTGGAAGAGATGACCAAGATATACTTTTAAGTATATGATCTCAGAATCGGAATTTGAAGATTCCAATAGGTTTGCATGATGATTTTGGACTTGGGCTTATATCCGGATCAAGTTTTAGATGGACCGAGAGCATTTCAGCGCATATTGTGGAATATTAGCATTTTGAAGGTTTTGGAATTTCTTAAGCTTGATATTAAGTGGAATTTGGTGTTATGGATGTCCGTTTGGGACTCAAAGCCTTAGAATAGGTTTGTACTGCGATTTGTGACTTGTAAAAAAATTTGACGTCATTTCAGAATGTCTAAGCGAGGTTCGGATGCGTTCGACGAAGTTAGAATGTTTGAAAGTTAAGAGGAGTTTTTGATCATTGATTCATGGTATTGATCTTATTCCTGGCATTTCGAGCCTTTGGATAAGTTTGGATAAGGTATTGCGACATGTTGGTGATATTAGATGGGGTTCTAGGTGCCTCGGGTATGTTTCGGGATGCTATAGATCATTTCTCTATGTTTGGCAGTTTCAGGTTTCCGGTGTTTGGTATGCATCGCAATCAAGGATGAATGGTCGCGACCGCGAAGGGTTAAGTGGTCTGTTGAAGACTTTGTTCTTCGCGATTGCCCAAAAGGGTATTGCGATCGTGGAGGTTGACTAGATTTTTCTTCATGTTCATGTAGTGCTAGATGACAACGTGATGTGTGAGTGAGGCTGGCTAGAGTATGGAAGGTTGTTCGTCGCGATCGCATGTCCTGGATCGCGATAGCGTTGTGTAATTTCTGATGCTGAGATTTTGGCCTTTGCGTTCGCGGAGCTGAGCTCGCATTTGCGTATGCTTGGGAAGTTTAAGCTTTGCGATCACGAGAGGATCTTTCCGTTTGGGTAGGAGGATTTTATATGCAAGGTTGGTTGGCTTTCGTGATCGCAGGGTGTGTCTGCAACCGTGAAGAAGGGTCGCTGGGCAGAACACTTCTTCAAAATCATGTTTTGGTTCATTTCATCTCATTATTTCTCACTGGATCCAACCTTGGGGGCGATTTGGAGTGTCATTTTAATCATATATCATGAGTTTTGGATCGCTTGCCTTTGATTTGAGGAGTTAGAGTGCCGTTGGAGTTCGTTATCGGAATTCGGAGCAAGGTAAGTTCATGTCTAACCTTGTAAGAGGGAATTCCCTTGTAGTTGTTATATTTGCTATGTGCTATATATTGTGGGGGCTACGCACGTAAGGGTGACGAGTGCCCATGCGTAAGCTAAAATTCATGATTAGGTCTGGGTAGACTTAGACTCATTCCATTCCTTAATTGTAACATTCGAGTTATTATTGCCTGCTTAAATAGTTTAAATTATAATGTTGCCTAAGATTAGACTTGTGAAGTGTTTAGGACTTGATATTTTAGATATATGGCGAACTACTTGATTAGCAATAGATATTATACTTCCTTCTTACATACCGCCTATGTGTTGTAGAAAACAATTTGAAAAGTTTCTTAAATCTCATAACTCATATATATATTCGTGAATGGGACTAGTGATCTATCAAGTTTCATTATTTCTATGGGATTGAGCTGAACGCCTCAGTACCATTATGGATCGAGTCGTACGACTTGGACAGTATTATGAGATGCATCTATGGTCCTAGCCGGTTGACTCTCGGCAGTGTACACGATTGTGGGATCGGGCTGAACGATCTCGGCAGGGATCAGGCGGCTCGCCTCGGCAGCATCAGGAATAATACTTGATATGGCTTCAGTGTACCCGTGAAGTTTCCCTAACTCGGATGTGACCGTTTATTCGGGGCTGACATTATGTGTTCCATTTGAGGAAGTACCCAGTATTTGAGAACTTCATGTTTACTCGTCAAGTACTTATGCTACCTCAAATGAATAAGGAAAATCAAATAGATCTCAAGTCTAAAGTCTAGAAGGAAATTTCATGTGAATTATGACTTCTATCGATTATTACGTATGAATTCTGCCGAGGTCGTACGACCCGATCCACAATAATAATGTACACTGGCGAGGTATTCTAGCCCCATCCGTAGAAGCATCTCAAATATATTACCGACGTTGTACGACCCGATATCGAGGCGTACGGCCCGATCCATAGGCACTACAAAAAAAAGGGCCTTTAGCGGCAGTAAGACAATTGCCGCTTACAAAAGGCAAATATGACTGGCTAATGAATATTGGCTGCTAATCAATATGTATTAGCGGCCATTAAAGAGGAAAAGCCGTTAAATTAATTATTTCTACTTTCATATTCCCTCCAACTTTTTCTTTTCCCTCGCGCCTAAATTTTAGTACTGTATTTACCCTAGAGACTGCAAACAAGAGAAAAAAGGTTACGCTCTAAATCACAGAAAGTATCCTCTCAATTTGTTGGCTCTCTACAATAACAATTGCTGGTGAGTTGTCTTTCTTTATATTTTTATTTCTACCTTTAGGGTTGGATGATTCAAAATTGGAAGTTGCCGTAATCTTTTTTGACCCAATTAAAAAAACGGCCACCTTTGACGCTTTCTTGTTCCTTGTTCATATTCAATTTCAATATATTCATCGGCGAGACCCATTTAAAGTTCATCTCAAAGTATATGTATTTTTTTCTTTTTGTTGCTTTTTTGCTTTGTATTTTTTTAATGATCATGGTGTCTGGACTAGTCTACCGACACTGAGGTTCAACAGAATGATGAATCAGGTAATACTTTTTGTTTATATACTTCTGTAGTAAGATCATGGGAGTGCAGGACACAACCAACACAAAAATATGTATTTTTTTCTTTTTGTTGCTTTTTTGCTTTGTATTTTTTTAATGATCATGGTGTCTGGACTAGTCTACCGACACTGAGGTTCAACAGAATGATGAATCAGGTAATACTTTTTGTTTATATACTTCTGTAGTAAGATCATGGGAGTGCAGGACACAACCAACACAAAAATATGTATTTTTTTCTTTTTGTTGCTTTTTTGCTTTGTATTTTTTTAATGATCATGGTGTCTGGACTAGTCTACCGACACTGAGGTTCAACAGAATGATGAATCAGGTAATACTTTTTGTTTATCTACTCGACATGTTAGTTCATTTACTGAATGGTACATTGTTCTTATTTTAATTGTTCCCTGAAATTTTTTATAAATATTTTTGTGTTGGTTGTGTCCTGCACTCCCATGATCTTACTACAGAAGTATATGCCACTTAAAATTTTTTATTCCGTCGTATATTTTGCTGTCCTTGAGACCTTTTGGTGATAGCATCTTTAGTAGATTAAAAGAAAAATAGAAGATGTTGCACTAATTTGGAAAGAAATTGTTGCATTCTCTATATGGATTTGATGACCATTAAATCTTTTTCAAATCAGGTGGTTCAGAAAAAAGAAAGATTCATGAACCCACAATATTAAAAGATATCTGAAAACTGCCACCAGGGAAAACAATTGCTATACAATTCAATAATCTTAACCAACCCATCAAAAAAGGGGGTCGAAAGCTCACTAGCTTTCTAAGCATAATTGCTAGAACTCCAGAACTAACACCTCTAAACATAGATGATTGGAGAAGCTTTGCCAAAGAAGAAAAAAACAAAACTGGTGGAGGCTGTGAAGGTATGGAGTTATTATTATTCTTACGATGTGTGAATATAATAATATATTATTTTATTATATGTGATATTATCTTTTAATTATTTTCTTTTATTTCACATAAGAAGTTCTCTATCCCAACTTGTGGAGAAGCATATGTCATAAAGTTAATAGGAAAGAAACGGAGAGACTACAAATGCAACTTGAAAAATGTGTATACGACAAAATATAAGACCAAAGATGCTTTGCTAAGAAATAAATCAAGTCGTCTACCACGAGATCAATGGACCGATCTGGTCTCTTATTGGCTTTCTGATAAAGCTAAGGTATGAATTTTATACTTATAAAAATACACATTTAGTTTTTATTGTGTGATTGTTTTTTTTTTTTGTTTTTATGTATAAATTATTAAATATTACTTTTATGTTGTAATGACAAAAGCGTACACAAGTAAGTAGAAATAATAGAGCAAATCAAAAGATGCCTCGCACATGAGGGTCAAAAAGTATTGTCGCCTTGATGGATGAAGGTATTCTTATGTATATTTTAAAATTTAATATTCTAAAACTCACTTTGTTATGCGTATTTCACATTATTATATTATATTAGGCCAAAATTGGTCATATTAACTCATAAACAACATAAGGATTGTAGACCACAGGATGCGGAGTCTGCAAGGACAATCGTAAGATTTCTTCTTTTTTATTTTCTGAATTTCGATTATCTTTTTAGAATTGGGATTATGAGAACTTTATTTGGATTTTTCTGATACCATTATTTGAAATTATATGTAACAATCTAGCTAGTCACTAGAATCATAAATTTCATGTCATAAAAAAAATTTACCTAATATTTTAATTGCGTGAGGACATGACTAAAAGTGAATAATATGAGAAAAAAATAGAATTCAGCTTTTATTGCCTTAGTTTACTTCTCAGATGAAAATGATGCAAACCTAAGATTGGGATAACAACTTAGAACATAGTGACTTAGATTGAGGTCATATTGTCTCTTAAAAACTGCAAACTTGGGACCAAAGTGAGCTATGAAGTTATTTAAATCCAAATTTATGATCTCAAAGAGACTAAAACGTTAGTGTATATGGAGATAATATTTTTCACAACTCCCATGATGTACTATGGTTGGCTACCTCTTAGATATTATTTTGAATTATGACAATCAAGCCAAAAGGACAAGGAAATCGTTTAATGGCATTAGGGTACAATATTTTAATATGTTGGAGTTTGAATAGTTTTTTGTTTAGGGTGCACTCTGATTACCATTAGCCAATATTTTGTTTACATCATCTCGAAGTTTCTAAAATTAAAATATGACTTTTAGGTCATTATGAACTATTTCCAATCAGATCATAGATATTGGTAGCAATAGCAATAAAGCTTGTCACAACAGCTTGAACAATCATGACCAGTGTGATTATCTTGTCTTTCCTTGAAGATAAATCATGGATATCTCAGCAAAAAATGAATTAAGATGTTCACCAGAGAAAAAGAATAAAGAAATCATTCAGATTTTTTATAGAGTAAAAGGATGAGGGTAGTAAGATAAAGAACTTAGAGCAATTGCACCTGGAAGCATGTTGTTTTTAGGTAAGTGGCCAACCGACCAAGTTGAGTTCTAAGTGACCTATTGTACATAGGCATGCTAATATCTCTAGATTCATATATAATAAGAGTTTCTTAATATTTTAGATTCTGTTACTGTGAAGTTTACACTATGGCTGAAACTAACTTCTTTTTGGAAGTAAAGTTTGAAAAATGGAAGGTTAAGATCCTCACCAATAAAGTCTATAAGGAGAAATCAGAGAATTTGCATGTGGGTTCTATATGAATTACAGATTGGATCCTATGTATATTTAATATTTTTTGTTATTAACTTATGTTTGGTTCTAACAATATATGATCAGCATATATTTAATGAACGATTGAGCAACAATGAGAGATCGAATGATCAGCCGCCTCGCAGTATTGCTTAGAAGGAGATGTGTATTCTCAAGTATTGGAAAATGATAAAAGTGGGTATATTCATGGTTTAGGACTTGGTCCAACTTCTTTTGTACTGTGGGATAATAAGTCTTCCATAGAAAATAGTGTTTCAGAGGATTCATCTAATGAGGTTATAAAAAATTTAGACGGAGTTAAATGGGAAACAAAATGAAGAAATAAGTTTGATGAAACAAGAAGTATCATGGATTAGACAAGTCATGTACAAAATTGCTCCTAATGAATTATTTATGCCTCATAATATCAATGGAATCTCAACTGAACAGGTAACTCGATTTTAAAAGTTTAGACACATTTTTTCTGAAATTTTAATCTTATAAAATAATGTTATCTATCTTGTTAATTATTTTCAGGCCTCTGATGCTAACCGTGGTCATCAACCTGTACCACAAGCACGGCGAACGCCTATTGTTTCTGAAAATGCTCTAGCTTCTCATGGTACTATTCTTGTATTATAATAACTTAATATAGCACTACTGAAAGTTGTATATTATTAGCATTATTAAAATTAGTAATTTTTTTCTTTGTGAGGTGCTTATTTGCTACCGTTGTGCTAACATTTTCTAATTGCTTCTAGTGGTAAGTTGTTTTACATGATTAAATGTGTGCTTAGCCGATCTATCTAACAACATGCATTGGAAAAACTCCGAAAGTAAACTGAAAGTCAAGGGCTTTTATTATGTTCTTGACAACTGGTTCTCTCACAATAGCCTACAAGAAAGACATAAGAGATTGTGAGAATTAAAAACAATGGAGAAAACAAATTCAGACGATGGTCAAAGTATATGTATAAAAGGAAACGACGATAAGACTTTTATAATGCTCTACAGAAAGTATATATAACCGTCATTCTTCTGGACTATCTTGAGGAACCAAGTCTTTTTTGGCGTGAGTGGTAATATTATGCAGATTATTGATCTTTGTTAAGTGAACATTTTATTTTATTTGTTTGGTTCCTTAGTTGATCATGACATGGTGGATGAAAGGTTGAGCTACAGTATTGGATGTTGTTGTAGCTTTTTATTGATATTATTTTTTAGAACTATGTGACAATCTTTTTCCTTCTTTAAAATAGTTGAATAGAACTTTGTAGGTCAAGTTTTGGAGTACTTTTTAGTATTCTCCCAATCATTAGGATTCAATTACACTGGTTGAAGTTAGAAGCTATTTCAGAATATATCTGAATGTCGACTTACTAATCCTAGATATACAATTTCATCTTTTAATATTTACTTATTTTATTATTTCAGGTGATACAATATGATGTTAAGAAAATTAGCATGGGAAAAATTGCAATATGATGAAGAGTTGCAGAAATAATTTGTCGGTTATGCATCTATTATTTTGTTAGACATTAATTATTTTCTTCAGACAATGTAATTTCTATCATTTTCGTCGCAACTACATTTGATTATGTATTAACACTTGCTTTTGTTAATCTAGATTTAATGAGATATATTATATTTTTATGAATTAAAAGTAGTGTTTTTGTTAGAATTTACCAATTCGAAGACAACTTTATGAAATTAGTTTGCACTTTTGATATGGTATTAAATGGTTATTTTTATAGCCGATTTAACTAAATTATCGACACGAAAACTAGGTGCTTAAATATATTGGTTAAAGCCTGTAACTTTTGGTGGAAATTTGATTAATTTTACCGTAATTAAAATAGAGGCCAACAATGCAGATTGAGTCATCTTGAGATGGATTTAGCAGCTATTATAATTGTTCCTACGCTATCGTCATTAAATCCATTAATTTTTAGCGGCAATTAAATTTAATTTACCGGCAATAGCAATGGATGCCAAAAGGGCCAACTAAGATATTTTCAGAAGGGATTTAGCAGCAATAATAATTGCCACTAAGCAATTGTCGTTACATCATATGAGTTTTACCGACAATAAATGACACATTTACCAGCAAATCCTGGAATGGCCGCTAAAGGATTTTCCGACGCCATGTACAACGGAAAATTACCAATAGCCGGTAAATCTTTTCGCGACTATTTCTATTGCCGCTAAAGCCTTTTTTTATTGCCGCTAAAGACCTTTTTTGTTGTAGTGAGGAATAGAGGAACTTTTCAACTACAGGTCACATAAACAGAACACAAGGATAGCAATATAAGGATTCTAATCCCATCTAAATTATAAATTTAGGTAATTAAACTAACAAATTTAGTTCAAGTAGTATAAATAAGGCATGGTAAATTTCTAAGTCTACCCGAACATAAATATGATTCTATCTACGCACGGACTCTCGTCACCTCGTATGTACGTAGCACCCATAACAAGTAGCACACACAATTAGAGTACCTTCGGAATAATTTTCCTCTTACAAGATTAGGCAAGACCCTTACCTCGCTTCCAAACCCTCTACTTGGCTCTCTAACCTCACTAGCCGCATCAAAACAACGCTGAGCAACTTGAAACTGATCAAAGAACATATAAATCAATCATTATACCTCAAAAGTTCATAATTAACTACTAGAGTAATTATCCAACCTAACTCGAAAAGTCCACAAAGCGAACCTCGTGCCCACGTGCGCAGATTTTTCGAAATCTTTTGAAAATAAATGTTATCCATGGCATTAAAAACTCAAATCTATAAATTGTACTCAATTTCATAATCAATTTCATGGTCAAATATCATTTTTGTTAAACCCTAGCTTCTTCAATAAAATCCAAAATTTCTATAAATTTCTATGTTCAAATCTACACATAATCTATATGTTTAGCTTAGAATTGGAAGAAAGCACTTACCTTATTATGCTTGATGAACATCCCCCTCCAAAGAAATCGTCCAAGACAAATGAAAAATGGCGAATGTGAGCTTAAGTCCCTTACTAAAAATGCATTTTGCGCTAATCATTCCTCTTCGAGATCGCGGAATTCTCCTCGTGATCGCAAAGGCCAAAACTACAGCTGCCTAAAAGTCCTCTTCGCGTTCGTGACAACCAAGTCGTGTTCGTGATTCCTCTTGACACCTGCCCTTTGTGTTCGTGAAGGCTTAATGCCCAGCAAGCCAATCCGCCCTCTTCCTCCTTCGCGTTCGTGCTTGGACCTCCGCATTTGCGTAGGAGAGTCAGGTCCTCCCTCGTGTTCTCGAGGCCTTCTTTGCGCTCGTGGAACCTTCTTCGCGTCCGTTAAGAGTAATCAGCTGCTCCTCCAAAAATCCTCCTTTGCAATCGCGAAGCACACCAACACCAGCAAAATCTACCAACTTCAAAAATACTCCGGATGATTCGAAACTCACCTGAGCCTCCGGGGACCCTATCTGATCATACTAACAAGTCCATAAATCTATTCCAGGCCTACTCAAAGTCTCATAACACATAAAATAACATCAAAACCAAGAATCGCATCTCACAACCAAATTAATCAACTTTTAAAATTCAAACTTCTTCTAACCAACTCCGAACGTGATGAATCATACTTAGACAACTCGGAATGACGCCAAATTCACAAGTGATGGATATAAATAATTCATGTAATTTCATATGTAAAAAATAAATTTTTAAAATAAAATATGAATAATAATATTCAAACAAATCTTGTAGGAAGAAGAAATTATGAAAAAGAAGGAAAGAGGCTAAAAGAAAAGAGAATGAAGCAAAGTCACAGTTGCACACATCATCTTCATATTCGCAAATGTGGAATGTACATATGGGATTATGGAAAGAGACAACTAGAGATGAAAAGGAGCATAGTTGCATATGTAACATCAATATACGCAGGTCACATTCGCATACATAAAACCTACATTTTCAAGTCTAACCTATGAATTCATGAATGAAATAAAAAGAGCTATAGATGCATATGTAGAATCTATATATGCAAAGTTCATATTTGCATACATGGAACCTGCATTTACAAGTCTAACTCATGAAGTCAAGGATGATAGCAAAAGAGTCATAGATGAATGTGTGGAATCTATATTTGCAAAGGTCACATTCGCATACATGGAACCTATATTTGCAAGACTGACTCATGAAGTCAAGAGTGAAGCACAAGTGTCATAGTTGCATGTATAGAATCTACGTACACAAAGGTCACTTTGCATACTTGGATTTCATATTCGCAAAAGTGGAACATAACAAAAGCTACTCATCTTTTCCTATAAATAGCAAGCTCTCTTTCTATAAGGATATCCAATCTTTTGTAAGACAAGAACTAGTCTTGGTCTTGTTTCTTCATAGTAAAAATATTTCCTTAGTCTTTTAAATATTTCTATTCTTCTAAATATCTTTTTTAGCTTTTCTTACTCCATAATGGAGTAATCTCTTTTCGTTGGGATAGTTGATGAATCTTGATATATTTTATAATACAATCTCAGTTGTTATATATTCTTGGCTTGAAACTTTTTATTTACATTTCATAATGTGCTGAAATGATGATTTTTAATTACTCTATTATTGCGTATCTATATTTTATCTCTAAGTTATTTATATATTAATTTTGTAATTGTCGTGGAGAAAAATTAATATATAATAACGGATGAATAAAATAGTAGAGTGAAAGTAACTTTTCAGTAAACTATTATTTCAAGTCAGTAATCTTGCTTGCCTCAGTTTTAATTCTCACGGAGGAATTGTTTTAGGAAAGATTATTTTTCCTTAGTAAAAATATTCTCACAGAGTTTTTACTTTCTTTTAGCACAATTCAGGCAAGAAAAATATTTTGGTTTAAACGTCACTAGTCTTAAGTTGATTAATTAACATAATTCTCACAAAGTATTATTAATTGGTTATTTCTTAGTGAGCAAAACATAATTGTATTAGAAATAAGTAATTATTGTATAAAGAAATAAATGTAGAAACTGAGATTTTATTATAGTAATATTATCAAGTGAATTCAATGATTCCCAACTCGTTTTTAAATTGTAAATCTTCCAAAAGTTATTTGTTTTGTTTAAGTAATTAATAAGTGTTAAACCTCACTCATATTTCATCAATTAATTCTCTCAAATAGTAGTTAAAGTATTACAAGTCTGTAGTATAAATTATCCAGACTCTGTGGGGAGATATCTTAAACTATATTAGAATTTGACAGAGTACGAGCAGGAAATTCTAATACACATTGGCCTCACCAAATTTTTGGTGTCGTTACCGGGGATTGGCATACATCTGCTTCAGATTAAATATTTTGTTACTAATTTTAGAATTTATTATTATTATTATTATTATTATTATTATTATTATTATTATTATTATTTCTGTCAGTATTTTCACTATCTATTAATAAGTACTTCTTCCTAGTACTTCTATTATTAGCTTTCCTTAAGTATATTTAGTATAATATTTCTAGTACTTTTACCTACAAATACTATTCTAACTTTATTTCTAGTTACTATTATTTACTAGTACCACCTTTACTTATACTTAATGTATATTATCGTACTTTGTTTTCTAACTATTTTTGTTATCTTTGAAAATTTCTTTAGTTATTTTATGAACTACTATTACTTCTTTAGAAACTAGTGTTAATTTATTAATTTTTTCTCTCGTCAAAATTTCAGATAGTTTATGACCTGCTCTTCTACAAAAAAGTTGGCTAGTTACGATCCAGAAATTGAAAAATATCTTCGCTTGTGCAGGAAAGGACAAACATCATCTTCTCAAGCATAGTTCGTGAAGGAATGGAGAATCAGGAAGTAGAAGACATTCAACCATCAGTCCATGTGAAGGATCAATTTGATGAAGTAGAACCAAGGCCAGCAAACAAAATCCTTAGGGATTATGCAAGACCCGGCCGCTTCAACTGTGAATCTAGTGTCAAAAAACCTCCAGTGGCAGCCAACAACTTTGAAATCGGGACTGGCTTGATTCAACGATTTGTACAGTCTTGCATCTTCACTGGAGATGCAAGTGAAGATCCACACATCCATTTAATTGACTTTCTGGAACTTGTTGAAACATCTAAGTATAATGGAGTACCTCTTGAAGCTATCAAGTTAAGGCTATTTCCTTTTTCTTTAAAAGGAGATGCTAAGACTTGGTTACAAAGTTTTCCACAAGGTTCCATTACCACATGGACCAGATGACCCAGAAATTTTTTAAATAAATACTTTTCCCCTGCTAAAACCACCAAGTTAAGACAGGAAATATCTAATTTCTTGCAGACTGACACTGAGTCGGTTTATCAAGCTTGGGAATGATTAAAATAAATATTAAGAAAATGTCTATACCATGACATTCCTGAACACATGCAATTGTATATTTTTTAACACGGGTTAGAACCCTCCTCTAAAAATGTGATTGATGCAGTTGCAGGAGGTTCTATAATGAAAAAAAACCACGGCGGAAGCGTTGCAATAGTTGAACGAGATTTCTGAGAATTTCATCCAGTGGCCATCTGAACGTGTAATCATCAAGAAGGCTTCTACAGTAAATCAGGTTGATGCTTTAAACACACTAACACATCAAATTGTTTCTTTGGCATAAAATTTTGAATCTTTTCAAGTGAATACACAACAACCAAGCTAATATGAGTCTTGTGACATGTGTGTAGGAAACCATCTGAACCATGAATGTCAAGAAACCAATCATAATGATGAACAGGTCCATTTTGTTGGTTATAAGTTGTACCCCTTTGGGAGTCCAATGGCACAAAAGAATCCAGAATTTCAATGGAGCAATCCAAATGGATAGAGAACTCTCAAAGCTTCCAGAAGCAACAAGCACAAGGTCTGTTGGGATACCAAAATAAGAAATGTGGGAAACCAAACTATAGACCTTATAAACAAGCAGGCCAATATCAGCAAAGGCCTCAACAAGCTCATTCAAGTCTTGATGTGTCACGACCCCAAAATACCCGTTGTGATGGCGCCTGTCGTGGAATCAGGCAAGCCACACCTTTTATTGGAGTAAGATTATTTTTCAAAAAAATTGTAAATTCAGTAGCAATAGTATCAATAATAATCCATTTAAAAGTTTAACATCATGAAAACATCATTTAAAAACCAAATCCAGATCTAGTGTCACTGAACCATGAGCTACTACAAGGTAAGAGTGCTGAAATACAAAATAGACAACATAGTCTAAAATAATATAAATGCGACAGGAGGATAAAGAAGGAGAAATTGAGGCTTTTATTGCCAGCTGCTACCTCGAAGACTCTAGGGAACTCTGTCAACCAATCAACCACTGCTTCCCGGCCTCGATGAGCCTGGATCTGCACAAAAGGTGCAGGGGGTAACGTGAGTACACCAACTCAGAAGTAACAAACCCAAACTACGGGCTAAGAGGTAGTGACGGACTAAACCTCAATAATTGTAATGAAAACAGTACACAGGATTTAGGCATGTTCACAGATTTAACAGATAATGAAAACAGAACATGGCAGATATGATAAGTAACCCAGGTATATCTCAGTACTCTACATGCCAATATATCAACTGTGTGGAAAGCACCTAGTGCTCACAGCTCTCACATCGAAGTCCACTTAGTATTGTGCATGGCTCTCGGGCCCAAGGAAAGATCCATCCTGGATAGTACACAAACACCGGTGACCGTAGTCACTCAATACTGAGGAAAAGGCCGATCTAGCCTCGGAGAAGATCCATCTCCGGAACACAACACTCGGACAAGATCCATGTCCAGGGAAAATCCATCCCTCACATAGCATCAACTTCGAAAAAGATCCATGTCAAGGGAAGATCCATCCCTCAATATCAATGCGCTCACTGGGGGTGTAAAGACTCCGGAGGGGCTCCTATTGTAACAAGAGTTATATCAAGCCAATGAAGTCATGATCAGAGAATCGCTGCGATGTGCAGTCTGATCTCATAACAATCTCAATAACAGGCTCTCGGCCTCACTCAGTCATTACTCTCCAGTCTCGCTCACATGGGCTCACAAATGCATGAACTAGCCCGAAATAATGGTAAATATATATAATCAACAATTACCGAGACTGAGGCATGAAATGGTATCCTATGACAGGACTGAGTATACAAAATCAATAAACACATAAGGAGACGGCAGTATACGACCACTCGAGTCTCGGCATTTTCGGCGTGAAGCCCTAGCATTTGACTTAGCATGATTTCAAGAATGTTCACATTAACCACATCAATAAAAGTGCGGATATCAATTTGAAATAGCTACTAGATGGTGCCATGGGATGATTTAGGCCATAATCACTCGGTATACGCCCGCACGCCCGTCACTTGGCATGTGCGCCACCTTAATTATAATCATATAGCATATTGTTCGGGGTTTCGAACCCTCAGAACCAAGTTTGGAAACGTTACTTACCTCAAAAATGGCTAAAATCCTAGCCGTCAATCCTTTTCCTCTAGAATCAGCCTCTGATTGCTCCAAATCTAACCAAAATCAGATTTATATCATTATTATATGCCAAGGAACGAAGCCCATTCAAAAATTATCAAAATTAAGCACAAATCCCGAAATTGATCAAACCCGAACCCCGGACCCACGTCTTGAAATTCAATAAAAATCATATCACAAGAATCTTTATCCTCCCACGAGTCCATACATACCAAAAACATCAAAATCGAACCTTAAATGGCCTTTCAAATCCCCACTCAAAGGTCTACAAATAATAAGCCCTAATTCTCCAATTTTAGGGTTCAAATCCCATAAATTTTAGGTCTAATTATCTAGAAATCAACATAGAATAAAGTATTGAATTCAAAAATCTTACCTCCAAGAAGAACCCTTGAATTTCCTCTTCAAACCCCTCCAAACGCTTCAAACTTGTATAAAAATGGTGGAAAAATGACCAAAATTCTCTAAGGGTCCTATTTATAGGTTCTGCCCAGCGATGACCGCACCTGTGGCTAATTTATCGCACATGCAGACCCACACCTATGGTCCCAGGTGCGCACTTGCGCAAAATCATTTAAGGGTCCAAAATACGCACTTGCGACTCACCTATCGCACCTGCGACTCCGTAGGTGCGGCGCATCCTCCGCATCTTCGGTCCTTCTCCAGCCTAGCCAATTCTGCATCTGCAATCGCTCCTCCACTTCTGTGGACTCGCACCTGCGGTCCCCTATTCGCAGGTGCGGAAAAACCAGAAGGCTTCACACCAACAGTTCCAATATGCCAAATGCCATGCCGATAACCATCCGAACTCATCCCGAGGCCCTATGGACCTTAACCAAAAGTACCAATAAGTCATAAATGATCACCCGGACTTAATCGGATCCCTTGGAACACCCAACATAACACTGAAACACCAAATCAACCCATGATTCAAGCCTAAGGATGTTCAAACTTTCCAAATATCACCACCGATGCCGAAACTACTCAAAACTTGTCCGAATGACCTGAAAATTTGCGCACGCATCCAAAATGACTCTACGAACCTGTTACAACTTTCACAATTCCATTCCGACCATGATAGTTAATTTTCCACTGCCGACCAGAAATAGCCAAAGACTCAAATTCGCCAATTCAAGCCTAATTCCATTCTAGACCTCTAAACCACATTCCGGAAACACTCCTAAGTCCCAAATCACCTCAAAAAGCTATATGAGGCCTAAAATCCGCATTCCAAGGTCGTTTACCTAATACTCAACTTCCGGTTGACTTTTCCAACCATAAGGCCAACTTAAGAGACTAAGTGTCTCATTTCTCACCACGACCGCTCCGAACCCGAGCCAACCAACCCAACTCATCATAAATAGGCTAAACAACACATGACAAAGAATAAAAAGACTAATCGCGTAGAACGACTGGCCGGGTTGTTACATTCTCCCCCTCTTAAACAAATTGTAACGACCCGACCGGTCGTTTTGTGTACCAGGACCCCGTTCCCCTAGTTGAAACTTCCTATAGCAGCTTATTATGATTTATGACTTGCGGGGATGGGTGGTTCGGGATTCGGAAGCGTTTAGAGTGGTATAGGAACATTTGGTTCATTAAGGTTGGCCTTTAAAGCCAAAATTTGACTTTGATCAATATTTTTAGTAAACGACCTCAGAATCGAGTTTCGACGGTTCCGGTAGCTTCGTATGATGACTTTGGACTTGGGTGTATGTTCGGAATGGGTTTTGGATGACCTGGGGGCTTTTCGGCGCCCAATATCGAAATTAGAGTTTCCTTAAGTTTAAAATTTGGTTGGGAACATGGTTTTATGTTATCGAGTTCCGAACGGAATTTTGAGATCGGGAATAGTTACGTTATGTCATTTATGACTTGCTTGCAAAATTTGGTGTCATTCTGAGTAGTATAGGTTAGTTCGGCGCATTGAAAGCGAATTCTAGAACTTTAAGTTCAAAGTTTGATTCAATTTTGTTTTGGGGTCGAATTCTTAGTTTCGTTGTTGTTTTTCACGTTCCACGTTCCGAAAATTTGAGCGAGTCTGTATCATGAATACAGACCTGCCAGTGCCTTTGGACGGGGTCCCGAGGGGCTCGGGTGAGTTTCGGACCCCTCGGAGTTAAATTTAAAAACCAGATTTTTCACTGACTGGTTTCCTTCAGTGCGATCGTAGGTGCACTGATGCGATTGCATAGAAGGAACTGGGCACGGGTGGTGAATGACCTATGCGTTCGCACAAAAGGCACCACGATCGTGATGGGTTGGGCTCCTGACCCAGGGCGATCGCACACCCCATCCGCGTTCGCACAAGAGCCCAGCCATGGGCCAGCCCAGCTATTCCTTACCCTGTGTGTTCGCATGTCTCTCTCCGCGTTCGCACAGAAGGTCCAGAGGGCCTGGTCACTTAAATCTCTACGATCGCACTGCCCATGCTACGATCGCATAGAGTAGACCACTGGGCAGTGTGTTTTTATACACGAGATTTAATTCATTTCCTCATCTTCTTCTTCTTCCTTGGGAAGATTTCAAGCATTCAAGAGGGGAAAACGACCTAGTTATTGAAGGTAAGTAAATTCTACTCTCATATTAGCTTCATGCATGGATTAAAAGCTAAATTAACTACCTAAATTAGTGAAAACTAAGGATTTGGGGTAGTAACCTAGGGCTTATGAAAATGTAGAAAATTACCCGTCAATTAGCTATAAAATCAAGTAAAAATCATGTATTAATTATCCTTAGGCTATGGGTGAGTGTCTCCTTCGAGAAATTTTGGAATCCAAGCATGCGGGCCCGGGACTGGATTTTTGGAATTCTTCAAGAATAATGATTTGGCTAAGTAGTAGAAGAATTTCATGCTTTGAGTATAAATTGATGTATTTGTATAACATTTGTCTAGTTTCGAGTCCTTGGGCATAGAGTTCGGAGTTTCAGGCGCGTTCTTGACACGGAGAGTAGGTTCGACACGAGGTGAGTCTCCTTTCTAACCTTGTAAGAGGGAACTGTCCCCCTAGGTGCTTTAAATGACTATGTGCTAATGTTTGTGGGGGGCTACGTACGCGCAAAGTGATGAGAGTCTGTACGTAGCGGCTATTATTGTTATGTCGGGGTAGTTAGGCCTACACCATGCCTTATGTTTTCCTTGAAATGAACTATATGCTTAGTGAATTAATGTTACATGCGGCTTGTTTCCCTGAGATCCTGGAATTTAAGTAATTTTAAGGAATTGTTCACGAAAAGTAATTTATAAAGAATAAATGTGTGGATTGCGTGCGCATATGACCGCTTAGCAATTTACATTCCGCGAGCGGAGTGTTATTTCACCCACTCTCATAGGAGCGGGTTGTACGCCACAGCGAGATTGAAAGATATATATTATGGTTCGGATCGTTCGACCCTCGACAGTGCACAGATATGATCATTATGTTGGCTCATGCCAATTGTCCTTATCCTGTATGCGCATGTTAAATTGTTGATGATTCATTTTTATCGATTTCGAGTGGTAAAATATATTTTTAAAGGAAAGAAAAGAATAATGAGGGAGAAATTGTACATTTACTTCCAGTATTTATTTGAATTACTGTAGTTTTTAATGTTTACTGCTTTTATCATCCTTGTATGTATGTTACTGATATTATATCTTATTAATTATTCTGTTGGACCTTAGTGAGTGTCAAGTCGACCTCTCGTCACTACTTCTTCGAGGTTAGGCGGGATACTCACTGGGTACATAATTGTTTATGTACTCATGCTATGCTTTTGTACTTAATTGTACAGGTTCTGAGGCTGGTGCATCTGGTTATCAGACCGGAGCTCGATTCTGATCGTAGTTGGACCTGACTTCACGGTGAGCTGCTTCTCCTGACGATCCTCGGCAGCACCATGGATTTTTATTTTGCTTATTTTCTCGTCTATTTCTTTCAAACAGTGGGACTATATATTATATCTTTTGTATATTGTGGTAGTATGCCCATAGGACTTGTGACACTAGTTCCTAGCACATACGTAGTTTTTATTTTGGTTTACGGGTCTGTATATGTATCTATTGGCTCACTCCTCTTTATGACTGATTTTGGTAAAAATGGCTTACTATCTTTTTCAATTAATGTTTTGAACTTTAAAACTTGGAACGTATTGGGATGTTCAACCAAGCATGGGAGAAATTCTTAGTAATTTAAGTGTGGGCATGCCTAACCCCGGTGTTGGGCGCCATTACGACCTGAGTTAGTAATTTGGGTCGTGACAATATCGTATCAGAGCACTAGGTTCACGTAGGCCTCACAAGTCACGGGCAAACCTAGTAGAGTCTTGCGGATCAGTATGGAGACGTCTATACTTATCTTCGGGAGGCTATAGGGTGTTAGGAAAACCTCTCCTTATTTTTATTCTATTGTGTAGTCAATGGTTTACCGAATCTCATTCTTCTATTCTCTCACAGATGGTGAGGACGTGTGCATCCAATGTTCCAGACCCGGGAGGGGACGCTACCCCCATTGTTCGAGGCCGTGGCAGAGGCAGGGGAAGGCCACCAGCTCGATGTAGGGGACGAGGGCGTCCCTGAGCTATTCTAGTTGTACCACCACCGGAGGATCCTACTATAGAGGAGCAGGGTGAGGTGCCCCCAGCAGGTCCTTCTCCAATGGGCTTTATGACGACGCCAGGCTTCCAGGAGGTCATGGGCCGTATGATGAGATTTATGGATACTATGTCCCAAGCTGGTTTATTTCCAGCGGATCCTGCCATATCTCAGGCAGGAGGGGGAGCCCAGACCCCTACTGCCCAGGCTGCAGGCCAGACAACAGGACTTCGTCATACCCCGGGTACACTGCCGGTGGGTGGGGTCCAGAACCTGAGCCCAGACCAGTTGCGGACGGCGATCCGCAGAAGTTATTGGATAGATGGACTCGATTGCACCCTCCAGTCTTCGGGGGTGAGCGAGGCGAGGATGCCCAGGATTTTGTTGACAGGTGCAGGGATAGGCTACACAATATGAGGATATTAGAGTCCCATGGAGTGGACTTCACTACCGTCCAGTGGAGGGCAGAGCTCGCAGATGGTGGCAGTCCTATATTCTCAGCAGGACAGCAGATTCTCCTTCTATCACTTGGGAGCAGTTCACTCAGATGTTTCTAGACAGTTATATCCCACCCTCTGGGAGGGAAGATCTGCGATATCAGTTTGAGCAGTTTGAGCAAGGACAGATGTCACTGACAGATTATGACGCTAGATTCTCATAGTTGTCTCACCACGCACTTATGATATTGCCTATTGATGCTGAGAGAGTGCGGAGATTTGTAGCAGGGCTGCACTCCAGTATTAGGGCCAACATGGCCCGAGAGGTGGAGATGGGGACTCCCTATCAGCTTGTGGTCGAGATAGCTCGTCGGATTAAGGGCTATCGATCGAGAGGCAGAGAGCAAGGTCAGTAGGACAAGAGAGTCAAATTATCCGGGGATTTCAGAGGTGCCCCAGCTAGGGGCAGAGGTCAGTTTGGTAGAGGTCAGCCCAGCAGGCCTCCATATTCAGCACCCCCACTACCTCCCCGAGGTGTTCCAGCGAGAGCTCATTTCAGCGCCATGCCAGAGCGTTCCTACCGCCCTCCAGCCATTCAGAGTTCACCTAGTGGTTATCCCAATAATCCGAGATTCCCAAGTCTCTACTTCAGTGTTATGCCAGAGAGTACACATCGCTCTCCGGCCATTCAGGGTTCCTCTTCGGGGTAGCAGACTATGATATCTGGAGGCTGTTATGAGTGTGGGGATCCAGGTCATGTGAAGAGGCATTTTCCCAGGTTTCGGGGCAAAGCAGTGCAGCAGGATCATCAGCCTATGGGTCTAGCACCAGCCGTCAGGCCACCTAGAGGTGGGGGACAGGTCGGCAGGGGTCGTCCTAGAGGTGGAGGCCAGTCAGGGGGAGGTCAGCCAACTCCTGTTCATTCTGGCAGGGCTCAGTCTTCCGGTGCTCCAGCTAGATTCTATGTTATCCCAACCAAATCAGATGCAGTGGCCTCAGACGCCGTGAATCACATGTATTATTACAGTATGTAGTAGAGAGGCGTCGGTGTTATTTGATCCAGGATCCAATTATTCCTATGTTTCAGTCTTATTTGCTCATTTCTGGATGTCCCTCGTGAGTCCTTGGGTTCTCATATTTATGTGTCCACTTCCGTGTGCGATTCTGTGGTTGTAGACCGAACTTATCGATCCTGTGTGATTTCATTTTGTGGGGTCGAGACTCGAGCGGATCTCTTATTGCTCGACATGGTTGATTTCGAGATTATTTTAGGCATGGATTGGCTATCTCCTTATCATGGCATGCTAGAGCCAAGACAGTTACTTTATCCATGCCAGAGTCGCCTAGGCTGGAATGGAGAGGTTCCTCAGTTAGTGGAGCCAGTCGGGTTGTTTCATTCCTGAAGGCTCGACATATGGTGGAGAAGGGTTGTCTGGCCTACCTCGCTTATGTGCGGGACACCACCGCCGAGTCTCCGACGATTGATTCAGTGCCAGTTGTTCGAGAGTTTGCTGATGTATTTCCTTCGGACCTTCTGGGCATGCCTCCGGATCGTGATATTGATTTCTGCATTGATTTATCTCCATGCACCCAGCCTATATCTATTCCTCCATACCGTATGGCTCCGAAGGAGTTGAAGGAGCAGCTTGAGAAGTTGTTAGCTAAGGGGTTCATCAGACCGAGTGTATCAACGTGGGGTGCTCCAGTTTTATTCGTGAAGAAAAAGAATGGGTCCATGCGGATGTGTATTGATTACCGCCAGTTGAACAAGGTTACCATTAAGAAAAAGTATCCTTTGTCGTGCATCGATGATTTTTTTAACCAGTTGCAGTTCTCGTGTGTTTTCTAAGATTTATTTGAGATCGGGATATCATCAGTTGAAGATTCGGGCTTCAGATGTTCAGAAGACTACTTTTCGTACGAGATATGGCCACTACGAGTTCCTGGTAATGTCCTTTGGCTTGACTAATGCCCCAGAAGCATTCATGGACTTGATGAATAGGGTGTTCATGTCGTATATTGATTCCTTTGTCATTGTCTTCATTGATGACATTTTGATGTACTCACGTAGCCTGGGGGGCACGAGCAACATTTGAGAGTTGTGCTCCAGACTTTGCGAGAACAGAAGCTATATTTAAGTTCTCCAAGTGTGAGTTCTGGTTGGATCCGTGGCATTCTTGGGGCATGTGGTATCTGGAGAGGGTATCAAAGTTGATCCTCAGAAGGTTGAGGCGGTTCAGAGTTGGTCTCGTCGTACTTCAGCTACAGAGATCAGGAGCTTTTTGGGCCTAGCAGGTTATTATCGCCGATTTGTAGAGTGGTTCTCTTCTATTGCAGCTCCATTGACCAGATTGACTCAGAAGAATGCCCCGTTCCGATGGGCCTAGCAGGCTATTATCGCCGATTTGTGGAGGAGTTCGCGCATTGGCTTGGGGTGTGTGTTGATGCAGGAAGGGAGAGTTATTGCTTATGCTTCGCTCCAGCTGAAGGTTCATGAGAAAAATTATCCTGTGCACGATTTGGAGTTGGCGGCGATTGTGCATGCTCTTAAGATATGAATGCACTACTTGTATAGGGTGTCCTGTGAGGTTTATACAGACCACCGCAGTCTGCAGCACTTGTTCAGGCAGAGGGATCATAATTTGAGGCAGCGCAGATTTCTTGAGTTGTTGAAGGATTATGATATCACCATTCTTTATCATCCGGGCAAGGAAAATGTAGTAGCAGATGCTTTGAGGAGGAAGGCGGAGAGTATGGGTAGCTTGGTTTTTATTGCAGCAGAGGAGAGACCTCTAGCCTTGGACATTCAGTCCTTGGCTAATCGCCTGGTGAGATTAGACCTTTCAGAGCCTCGTCGAGTTCTTGCACATGTTGTTGCTCAGTCTTCGTTATTGGGGGAGATTAAGGCTCGGCAGTATGATGATATGTGTTTGGCAGAGCTAAGGGAGACAACGGTTCAGGGTAGGGCCAAGGAGGTTACTATTGGAGAGGATGGTGTTCTGAGACTGCAGGGCCGTTTGTGTGTTCCTAATATCGATGGCCTGAGAGGGAGGATTCTAGAGGAGGCACACAGTTCTCGGTATGCCGTTCATCCTGGTGCTATGAAGATGTATCGTGATTTGAAGCAGCATTACTAGTGGAGGTGGATGAAGAAGGACATTGTGGAGTATGTGGTTAGGTGCCTCAACTGCCAGCAGTTTAAGTATGAGCACCAGAGGCCAGGAGGCCTACTTCAGCAGATGTCCATTCCGGAGTGGAAGTGGGAACGCATCACTATGGACTTCGTGGTCGGGTTGCCTCAGACTTTGCGGAAGGTTGACGCGGTTTGGGTCATTGTGGATAGATTGACCAAATCAGCGCATTTCATTCCAGTGGCTACTACATATACTTCTGAGAGGTTGGCACAGATCTACATTCGGGAGATAGTCTGGTTGCACGTTGTGCTGGTGTCCATTATATCAGATCGAGGTCCTCAGTTCACCAATTCTGAAGAGCATTTCATAGTGAGATGGGTACCCAGATAGACCTCAGCATAGCATTTCACCCTCAGGCTGATGGTCAGTCGGAGCGTAGAGTTCATATATTGGAGGACATGCTGAAGCATGTGTGGTTGACTTCGGAGGTCAGTGTAACCAGTTCTTGCCTTTGGCCGAGTTTACTTACAATAATAGTTATCAGTCCAGCATATGGCACCATTTGAGGCTTTGTATGGTCGGCGATGTCGTTCTCCTATTGGGTGGTTTGAGCCTGGCGAGGCTAAGTTTTATGGCACCGACCTGGTGAGGGATGCTTTGGAGAAAGTGAAGTAGATATAGGAGAGGCTCTACACAACACAATCCAGACAGAAGTGTTACGCGGATCAGAAGGCGCGTGATGTATCATTTATGGAGGGAGATAAGATTCTGTTGAAAGTCTCGTCGATGAAGGGTATCATGAGGTTCGGGAAGAAGGGCAAGCTGAGCCCAAGGTTTATAGGTCCCTTCGAGGTGTTGGGGCGAGTTTGGGAGGTTGCTTATGAGCTAGCTTTACCTCCCAGTTTGTCAGGATTTCATCTAGTTTTTCATGTATCCATGCTCCGAAGGTACCACGCCGACTTCTCTCACGTGGTTGATTTCAGCACTATTCACTTGGATGAGAGGTTGGGATATGAGGAGGAGCCAGTTGCTATTATTGATAGGCAGGATCGCCAGTTGAGGTCCAAGAGAGTTTCTGCTGTGAAGGTCCAGTGGAGGGGCCAACTAGTCGAGGAGGCGACCTGGGAGTCTGAGGAGGGCATGGGGAGCAGATATCCACACTTATTCAGCACTTCGAGTATGATTCTAGACCCGTTCAAGTACGAATATTTATTTAAGAGGTGGAGAATGTAATGACCCGACCGGTCGTTTTGTGTACCAGGACCCCAATACCCTAATTGATACTTCCTGTAACAGCTTATTATGATTTATGACTTGCGGGGACGGGTGGTTCGGGATTCGGAAGTGTTTAGAGTGGTATAGGAATAGTTGGTTCATTAAGGTTGGCCTTTAAAGCCAAAGTTTTACTTCGGTCAACATTTTTAGTAAACGACCTCGGAATTGAGTTTCGACGGTTCTGGTACCTTCGTATGATGAGTTCGGACTTGGGCATATGTTCGGAATGGATTTTGGATGACCCAGAGGAGTTTCGGCGCCCAATATCAAAATTAGAGTTTCCTTAAGTTTGAAATTTGGTTGAGAACGTGTTTTTGTGTTATCAAGGTCCGAACGGAATTCCGAGACTGGGAATAGTTCCGTTATGTCATTTATGACTTGCTTGAAAATTTTGGTGTCATTCGAAGGGGTGGTGAATGCCCTGTGCGTTCGCACAAAAGGCACCGCGATCGCGATGGGTTTGGCTCCTGACCTAGTGCGATCACACACCCCATCCGCGTTCGCACAAGAGCCCAACCTTGGGCCAGCTCAGCTATTCCTTACCCTGTGCGTTCGCATGTCTCTCTTTGCGTTCGCACAGAAGGCCCATGAGGGCCTGGTCACTTAAAGCTCTGCGATCGCACTGCCCAGGCTGCGATCTCATAGAGTAGACCACTGGGCAGTGTGTTTTTATACACGGGATTTAATTCATTTCTTCATCTTCTTCTTCTTCCTTGGGACGATTTCCAGCATTCAAGAGGGGTAAACGACCTCGTTATTGAAGGTAAGTAAATTCTACTCTAATATTAGCTTCATGCATGGATTACAAGCTAAATTAACTACCTAAATTAGTGAAAACTAAGGATTTGGGATAGTAACCTAGGGCTTATGAAAATGTAGAAAATTCCCCGTCAATTACCTATGAAATCAAGTAAAAATCATGTATTAATGATCCTTAGGTTATGGGTGAGTGTCCTTCGAGACATTTGGAATCCTAGCATGCGGGCCTGGGGTTGAATTTTTGGAATTCTTCAAGAATGATGAATTTGGCTAAGTAGTAGAAGAATTTCATGCTTTGAGTATAAATTGATGTATGTGTATAACATTTGGCTAGTTTCGAGTCCTCGGCCATAGAGTTCAGAGTTTCGGTCGCGTTCTTGACCCGGAGAGTAAGTTCGACATGAGGTGACTCTCCTTTCTAACCTTGTAAGAGGGAACTGTCCCCCTAGGTGCTTTAAATGACTATGTGCTAATGTTTGTGGGGGGCTACGTACACGCAAAGTGATGAGAGTCTGTGGGTCGGTAGGCCTACACTATGCCTTATGTTTTCCTTGAAATGAACTATATGCTTAGTGAATTAATGTTACATGCGGCTTGTTTCCCTGAGATCATGGAATTTAAGTAATTTTAAGGAATTGTTCACGAAAAGTAATTTATAAAGAATAAATGTGTGGATTGCGTGTGCATTTGACCGCTACGCAATTTACATTCCGCGAGCGGAGTGTTATTTCCCCCACTCTCATGAGAGCGGGTCGTATGCTGCGGCGAGATTGAAAGATATATATTATGATTCGGGCCTTTCGACCCTTGGCAGTTCACAGATATGATCATTATGATGGCTCAGGCCGGTTGTCCTTATCCTGTATGCGCATGTTGAAATTTTGATGATTCATTTTTATGGATTTCGAGTGGTCAGATATATTTTTAAGGAAAGAAAAGAATAATGAAGTAGAAAATTGTACATTTACTTCCAGTATTTATTTGAATTATTATCATTTTTAATTTTTACTGCTTTTATCATCCTTGTATGTCTGTTACTGATATTATATCTTATTAATTATTTTGTTGGACCTTAGTGAGTGTCAAGTCGACCTCTCGTCACTACTTCTTCGAGGTTAGGCGGGATACTCACTAGGTACATAATTGTTTATGTACTCATGCTACGCTTCTGTACTTAATTGTACAGGTTCTGAGGCTGGTGCATGTGGTTATCAGACCGGAGCTCGATTCTGATCGTAGTTGTACATGAATTCACGGTGAGCTGCTTCTCCTGACGATCCTCGGCAGCACCATGGAGTTTTCTTTTGCTTATTTTCCTGTCTATTTCTTTCAGACAGTGGGACTGTATATCATATCTTTTGTATATTCTGTTAGTATGCCCGTAGGACTTGTGACACTAGTTCTTGGCAGACACGCAGTTGTTATTTTGGTTTGCGGGTGTGTATATGTATAATATTGGCTCACTCCTCTTTATGAATGCTTTTGGAAAAATTGGCTTACTATATTTTTCAATTAATGTTTGAACTTCATAACTTGGCACGTATTGGGATGTTCAACCAAGCATGGGAGAAATTCTTAGTAATTTAAGTGTGGGCTTGCCTAACCCCGGTGTTGGGCGCCATCATGACCTGAGTTAGTATTTTGGGTCCTGACACATGCTTTCATCCTCGAATGGTCCAGAAACATACCTGGAGTCTCAAATAAGTGAGGATATCTGCTCCGCATCTCCCACTCAGTCTCCCAGGTGGCCTCCTCCACCGGTTGGCTTCTCCACTGCACCTTTACTGAAGCTATTTCCTTAGACCTCAACCTTCTGACCTGTTGACCCAAAATAGCCATTGGCTCTACCTCATATGCCATATCACCCTCAATTTGAACCGTTCTGAAATCCAAAACATGAGACGGGTCACCAACATACTTCCGAAGCATGGAAACATGAAACACCGGATGAACACTCGATAAGTTGGGTGGAAAAGCAAGTCTATAAGCCACCTCCCCAACCCTCTAAAGCACCTCAAAAGTCCAAATGAACCGGGGACTCAACTTTCCCATCTTCCCGAACATCATAACACCCTTCATGGGTGACACCTTCAGTAGCACCTTCTCCCCAACCATGAAAGACACATCCCGGACCTTTCGTTCCGCATAACTCTTCTACCTAGACTGCGCGGTGCGAAGCTACTCCTGAATCAACTTCACCTTATCCAACGCATCTTGTACCAAGTCTATGCCCAAAAGCCTAGCCTCACCCGGCCCAAACCAACCAACCGAAGATTTACACCTCCTACCATATAAAGCCTCGTACGGAGCCATCTGGATACTCGAGTGATAACTATTATTATATGAAAACTCCGCGAGTGGCAGAAATTGGTCCCATGAACCCCCAAAGTCAATGACACAAGTACGTAACATGTCCTCCAGAATCTGAATAGTGCGCTTTGACTGGCCGTCCATCTTAGGATGGAATGTTGTGCTCAACTCGATCTAAGTACCCAAATCTCTCGGCACGGCCCCCCAAAACTGAGATGTGAATGGAGTACCTCTGTTAGAAATGATAGAAACTAGAATACCATGCAATTGGACAATCTCCCTGATATAAATCTCAGCTAACCGCTCCTAAGAATACGTAGTACCAATAGGAATGAAGTGTGCGGACTTGGTCAACCGATCCACAATGACCCATATAGTATCTAACCTCCTCGAATTCCGTGGGAGCCCAACTACAAAGTCCATGGTGATCCGCTCCCACTTCCACTCCGTAATATCCAACCTTTGATGCAACCCACCTGGCCTCTGGTGCTCATACTTGACCTGCTGACAGTTGAGACACCGAGCTACAAACTCAACAATATCCTTCTTCATCCGCCTCCACCAATAATGTTGTCTCAGATCCTGATACATCTTCGCGGCACCCGGATGGATAGAATACCGCGAGCTATGGGCCTCTGCTAGAATCAACTCTCGAAGTCCATCCACATTGGGCACACAAATCCGACCATGCATCCTCATAACCCCATCATCACCAATAACTACATCTCTGGCATCACCTCGTCGGACCCTATCCTGAAGAACGAGCAAGTGTGGGTCATCATACTGGCACTCTCTGATCTGGTCATTAAGAGAAGACCTGGAAGCTACATGAGCTAATACCTGGTGGGGCTCTGATAGATCCAATCTCACCAACTGGCCTGCTAAGGCCTGAATATCAAGTGCTAATGGTCTCTCTCCTGCTGGAATACATGCTAGACTCCCCAAAATCTCTGCTATGCGACTCAACGCATCGGCCGCTACATTGGCCTTCCCCTGATGGTATAGAATAGTGATATCATAGTCCTTTAGGATCTCCAACCATCTCCTCTGATGCAAATTCAGATTCTTCTGCTTAAACAGATGCTGCAGACGACGGTGATCAGTGAAATCCTCACAATGCACCCCATAAAAATAATGACGCCAAATCTTCAAGGCGTGAATAATGGATGCTAGCTCGAGATCATGCACTGGGTAATTCTTCTCATGAGTCTTCAACTGGCGCGAGGCGTAGGCAATCACCCTACCCTCCTGCATCAAAACACAATTGATTCCTGTTGGTTGAGTTCCCAATGCACACGCAAGTGTACGTGGTCGACAAGTAATATAGGATTTTAAGTCCAGATATCGTACCCACAGGGACTTGTGATTAACTATCAACTAAACTAAACTCAAACAAATATTTTACTAAAATTAATCTAAAATAGTAAATTAAGAGATTAAAGAGACAACTAACTTAAAGACGAATTCAATGTAATTTGATATTCTAGAGTTATGGGTTGGCAAACAATCACGTTGAGTTTTCGACCTAAATCTTCAAATCAGGTTTATTGATTGACGAGGTTAATATTGCTCGTAGCCTTCTCCCGAAG